>JABFPJ010000048.1:0-82847 GCA_022817425.1 Gryon sp. ZL-2020 | reverse complement strand
TGATTTTGCCTAATAAATTTAGTATAGATGTTAATGAAAAAGATAAAATAAATTATATTATTTAAAATCTGAGCAAGAGTATCCCAGTTTTATTAGAATGCTAATAAATTTTACTCTATGAGTTTTCTTAGTGTATTGATCATTATTACAAAATCTGAATATAATCGGATTATTTTATGATGAAAAAATATCTTTTTGGATTATATTATATATAATTTTAGTACTTTTATCAATGTGATTTAATTTCTATTTGAGATGTTTTGGCAGAGATTGTATTGACTGCTCATGATAACAATAAAATTGTTGCAATCTTTTCGCAATCTTTGGGACAATTAATTTGAATAGTTTCTTATGAGTACGTGTGACTGTTAACTTTATCAGTAATACAAACAAGTTTTTGATATTTTGAGTTATATTTGATTATTGGATTTTTGAGTAAGTAAATTATTAACTTATATATTTATAATGTATGTGATCAAATATATAATTAAATTATAACTCTTTATGTAGCTACAATAATAGAAAATAGTACGACCAAGAAATAGACAAAATTAATTGGAAAAGAATATACTGAACTTGAAAAATGATTATATGACTGGTTCATTCAAAAGCGAGTTCTCGGAGAACCTGTCAGTGGTCCGTTACTGAAAGAAAAGGCACGATTTTTTCGCAATTTATTAATAAATTGATGAAATTCGTTTAATGTTAATTTTGAAATTTGAAATTTGCCGCATTTCGCGGGTCTCAGAATGTAAAATCAAGTGAGAGCGGAAGTGTAGGACAGCGTAAGAGTTTAGGACGAAGTGAGTGTAAGACCACGTGAGAGTCGAGTGTATATATATGTATTCATGTATGGATGAATATATGGACCTATATAAGGACCATCGAAAGAATCGGTACCATCAACGGAACTAATTCTTTATTTGTTTTATTCCAGGACAGAAATATTTTGGGAAAATTGAAATTCATTGAAAGAATCAGAAACATCAGTTGAACTAATTCTTCGTTTATTTTAATTAAATACAGAAATATTTCGTCAATGTTAAAATTCAAAGTTTTGAGTTATTATGATTTGTATATTTCTTTTGACATATATGAACTCATTTATGGACCCACATATGGACCCATAAATGGAACCATATATAAACCTATACATATATGGATTCATATATGGACCCATATATGAACCCATATATGGAACCATATGTAAACCCATACATATATCGACTCATATATGCACTCTTATATGGACACATGGAAAGACTTGGTATAATAATATCAATGGGCATACTCATTAGTATGTATAGTAGAATGTATAATTCTCCCAAAACATAATTTTTTTGCATTTGTTAAATTAATGAATTGGGCTGGATTCGTGTTGGATTTTCCTGACAACAGTGATCTTTTTTTTGACCTTTTTTTACAAAGAATTTTCACTTTTTCTCTTTACGTTTTTTATTTCACAAGCATCGCTTTCTATGTTTTATCTTTCTTATTCTTCATCATGATTAATGCTTTTATGTGATTTACATTTTTTAATATATTTTTCTTAACAACCCACCTCACTCATAGAACGGGGTAAGTCTCTTGACATATAGCGAATAGCGATTAAGATACCAGAAAGGGAAGAAGAGAACATGCCCAAATGATTTGATTAAGAAAATCGGTTTGCGGAGGTTTTCTCTATAATTTAGCATTTCTGTGTGCAGTTACTATACCTTTAATATGTTACAATATTTTATCAACTACGAAGAAAGAAATTTTTTTAAAGAAAATGCAATTAAAATGATTATATCAATTCCTGCATTTTACTCGCAAATTTGTTAAGAATGTCTATTAAAAGAATTAAATTTATTCTAGTTTTACAGTATTACAGTATAAATGTATTTTTTATAAAAAATAACTGCTTAACTGCTATTTTTATTACTTTATTCATTCATGTATAGATAAAATGAAGGAGACATAAGAAAATATTATCTGCAACATCTGAAGACATTATGAATTAGTAAGTTATAATTAATACTGTTATATTCCGCATTCATTCCCAAGAAAAAATTGAGTATTGGCCCGATAAAGGCATACCAACATATCTACAGAGACCCTACATTGGCCCTATGTTGTTCAAAAAATGGCCCTTTATAGGGCTGTAATGCCTAGCCTTTACAATGCCTACATAGGAAAACATTGATTGGCCCAGCATATTGCCACAATAGGGTAAATATAGCAATGCGATTTTGTCATGGCTCCATGTGGGCATGCCGATACAACTTATTAATTTTAATTTAATCCTAACTAAATATTAGTTTTAATTTATCCTTATATTATATATACATAAAAAATGTGTGTTTGATTTCACTCTAAATTTATTATTCAAATCATATTCAAATTTGTTTATTATATAAACAAATATTCTTGTTTATTTATCATTCTAGATGTATATTAATATATAATGTACTCTAAAATCAAGCGAAATTACTTCACAATGTTAGATATCATTTAACGTTTCGTGCTTACTTTTGCTTCGATAATTTTAAATGTTTTATGTTTACCTTTTTTTAATTTGTATTTTGTGTATAATATTTTCTTTTTTCGTGCCTTGTTCACGCGATATTGGTTGTTTAATTTCTTCTCCATTATAAATTGATAAATTTCGTATCCTTTTATTATTTATTGTCAATTTTTAAACTTATTATCATTAACAATAACAATATAAATAAATGTCCAATTGTCGTCTCTAATGGCAGATCTGAATGTGAGGATATTTTATTCAACTTAAACAAAAATGGTGACGTCTACTTTTGTTCCCGGTTGAGTTAAAATCATTGTCGATAAAGATGATGTTCGATGTCGCCGACGTAAATTAAAATTACGTAAATTTAAATGTACAATAAGTAAAATATTGTCTGTAATTTTTCACATATAATCATTTCGAACTTTATATTAATTAATTGACATTACAATAATAATGAATTCATATATTGTAATTATATTTATAATTGTACTTTAATCGAAAATATAAAAAAAATATCTTAAGAAATGTAATTGATACACAACTTAAAATTACGAAATAAAAAATATTTTTATTATAAAAACTAAGTATTTTATATAAAAAAAATTTCTTTTTATGTAAGCCTACATAATGCCAATATTGGTATGCCTTTATAGGCATAATACATTAACACCTTCGTAATGCCAACATTTGAATTACTTTAATGGGCCAATACATTTCTTTCGCGGTTGGCCTTTGTTGGGCCAATGTAATACCATCATTGGACCAACATAGGTATTTAAAAGGCGAGGCATTACAGTGATATATAGGGCCACTATATCTTACCTACAGTGGTCTTACATTGGCCTACCAATATTGGAAATCATGGTAAGGTAATATGTCGGGCCTTAGTTGGTTTGCCTTGACTTCACTACTTTTTAGGGTTTGCCTATATAGGGCCAACATATTTTTGTTGGCTTGCCACGATAAATTTTTACTTGGGACATAATAAAGGTACACACATATATACAATTTTAGTTAGATGATTAAATATATATTTCAAAATGTAAATTTTAGCTAAGAAGTTATGAATTACAGTTTTTAGTACATTTTACTTAAGAACCGTGAAAAATCTTAGAAAATTATTAGGACCCTATATATGATATGCTAATTCACGATTGCCCTATCTTAAGAGGATGGCACTGTCGTTTTCACCAGATTTATTGTTATTTTGATTTATATAATTATTACTTTTTCTGCTTGAATTTCATGATATAGTCGGTGTTTATATTGAATGGGAGATTTAAACTATGAAAGAATTTTTTTGTTACATACAATATTGAATAAAACGTGAAAAAAAAATATTTTTTAAAATGTACTTTATCACAAAATATAAAACAAGTATATTCAGCTTCTTAATTAAAATTTTTCTATAAATTACATTTGCTATATAGATTATACACATTTTAATTTATAGATTGTAAATATTTAAATTATTTTTTAAGGTTTTATCTTGTTTCTTTTCTATATATAAGTTTAACTTATACTTTGAAAAATCCGTTTATTCAACGATTTAAGAATACAAATAGGGCTTTTGAAAGAAATACGAAAATATATCAACAAGTATAGGCAAATATAACATAAAAGTATTTTAAAAAAAGATAAAATATTAATTATATACCTTTTTTATCTTAAAAACAAATGCATTTGAATGTTCGAATCATCAAATAATTTTACTGAACAAGAAATTGTCTGATTCTATTAAATACTTAACGCAACAAAATGCAATATCCAATAATTGTAGTCAAATTTTTTTTCACATTGTCCTCATTCTAATAAGGTATTCTTTTTGTAGATAAAAATTCTTGATAAAGTATTTTGTCAAAGAATTTTCAATTTCGTAACGTCCATCCGCCGCCTCCACAAAAAAACCATATTAAAAAAATACATAAAAAGAGCACTTTTTCTAAAATTTCTTGTTAATTTGTTAAAAGCGTTTTATACAAAAATTATATAATTTGTACATAGTTTTGTTTTACTACAAATTATATAAAATGTCTGCATAATCTTGATCAATCATTAAACATTTCAGCATCATTTCATAATGATTTAAAATGTAAAATTCTGTTGTATTTTTCGATATTGAAAACCCATCAATTTATTAGTAAAACTCATCAGCAACGTGCAATTGTTATTAAAAAAACAATCCCTTTATCGGACCCAAAGCCAAAATAGAAGTTTGCACAAAAAATTTTGCCGGCATTATCTGCAGACGAGCGAGCGCACATTGTATAGCTTTATGAAAATAAAAATCGTTTACATGGCATGCTCCATTTATTGCAAAGTCACAATCACATTTGCTGCGTTAATTCCACATCGAGCCTTGAAATAAAATATATACCCAAACGATAACCAATCGTGTCTTATTAACGCCGATGTTTATACATCTCAATGCTTTTCAAATATATTTTAACTTTTGCTATACACAAATATACAATTTATTTCCATACAAATACATGTTTACAGTCTTCTTTTTTTTTCTGTCGGATAATGACTTTAGTATGTCCATGTTTCCACTGTTTCTTTCGTTTCAAATTTCACACTTAATTCTTATTTTCATGTTATTTTAAACTTTGTTGTCACATTTTCCCTAAATATTTCCTTATTCTGAAAGTCAAAAATAAAAATTACATTTCAAAGTAACACTTCAACTTATATTTTATGAGTTTATTTTTCTGTCTACAAGTAAAACAAAATTGAATTACGTAATATTAACATTAATTAAACGAGAAAACAAGTAAACAAATAATTAAAAGCAAACAAATTGCATCAAACAATTATCGACGTTTTCGTTCAATTAATTTTCTGCATGCAAATTTATCAAAGCATCTTATATATAGCGTTTATGGGTGTTTTAGTCCCCACAAAGTATGACTCAAGGGCTCGAACGCAGTCCTTCCAGCAAGACAGCTGCTGATACTGCTTTTGCTCACAATCATTCTACTCTCTCATTCTATTGCCTTTATCCTCTTTTTTCTCTGTCCCTCGCTCTTTTTTCAACCATTTTACTATGCTTTTTATTTTTATTTTCGTACACTTTTTCGTTTACTTTATTACTTGGCCTTTTATCTTTATTTCAGCGTAAAATGCAGCACAAATGTTAATAACTTTTCGAACAATTTTGTTTATTTTATTTTCATATTATTATTTGTTTAAAATTTACTCATATAATTAGTTAGTTTATTTGTATGTATTATTTTGCTTTCGAATTGAAAGTGAATATAAACATTGATGATTGCTTAACATTTGCATAATTCATTAAAAAACCTAAACACGTCTAAAAACAAACGTCGCCCGATTAGCAAAAGTTTATAAATTCAACTTTGATTATTCCCGAGCGTTTCGCATTTTAATCAGCAAGGTTGAATGAATTTTTGATGATTTAGCCGCTGGAGTCGAATTTTAAGCATAAAGTGTTGTAACCATCATAAAAACAAAAGAGTATATACGAAGAGAGTTCTTTGACATTGAATTTCTCTTGTCTACTTGTGTAGTATAGGCGGACACTGCGCATGTATAAAAAGCTCTCCTTGATTGATCACAAATTAAAATTGACAAGAAATACACAATATTGAATTCAACTAAATATTTAAAGCAAAAAGACGTTAAATAAAATTAAACATAAATACATCAACTCACGTTTAATATTTATTTTTACCATATTTAATTTTTGTATTGCAAATATGTATAATGCATAAAAAAGTATGTAATTTAAGTATGTAATTTAAGTTCAGTTTACTTTATGCTTCAGATATTGTAATGACTTTTGTTATTTAAGTTTAACTTTAATATTTGTTTTTAATAATTTTTTTTTATTTGTGTGTACTTTTTTTTAATGTTTCTTTAATAAATAATCTTTAATAAATAGTGATAAGAAGCAGAGAACGGTGAACACAATCTGTCAAACATAAGTTTTTTTATTCCTCCTCATCAAACGCAAAGAAGCGGATGAAATATTTATGATTCTTCTTTGACGTTAAGAATTTCATGTATTGAACGTTTATCTGACACAATCTTATAACTTCTCAATTTCCGATAGTATTTTTGCTTTTACAATGATTTGCTTTGTTGTATGAACTTATTTTTTAGCATATTTTTACAAAATAATAAAAATACTTTATTTTCTATTTATGATTCAATTCAATTTTTGTTGCAAAATTTTCTAAAATATATATTGAATTTGAGAATGAGCATGAGCAATGAAGTAAAAAGGATAATAATGTTGCTCTTTTGATAGAAGAATTAAATATCCAACATTAACCCAAATCTTTTCCTTCATTGAATTGAACAATCTACAAATTTTGGATGGCATCAACTGACCTTTTAAATGTTTCAATTACTTGCTTTTAGCATTCTCTGTTTTAAATATCCTAAAATACCAAATTTGCTCGAATCAAAAATAACATAAAAAAATATTTAAAATTTTGGCAAGAATCAACAAAATTTGCATAAAAAAACATTACAAAGTCATTGCAGGTTCGAATTACAGAAGGAGCAATGAAGATGGGTCCCTCTTTTCTTCATTTCCACATAATTCGCGTGATTTGCATAAGAATCACAAAAGCTGTTTAGATGGCATGTATGACAAACATATATACATCAACACAAATTGACAAAACAACGAGGAAACTTTGCGCCGGGAAAGACGGAGAGGTAAACAGCGACTCCACGCACCTCTCTGTGCTCTTACTAAATAAATTAAGAACCGAAACGGCCTTTCTCTCTTGTCGCTCGTCGCTTTTCTTTTTCTCCTTACGAGCTGTTCTTAAACCTCGAGCACTTCCTTTTATCATGTTAATCTTCGTTGACTTCTGTCGTCCACTTTTGCCCCCCCCCCCCGACACACAAATACACACACCGATTTTCCCCTTGGAAAAATCCAACCGATGTTGCCCCTGATTTCGTAATGATTAATTTGGATTTCCATTTCACACATTAAGCCACATTATATCATTATCTTCATTTCATCTTGAACATTTTCCTCTCATTTATGTCTTTTTTAAGTGAAAACACTTCTACTTCTTGAATGATTTCCACGTCTATTTTTATATAAACATAATCTAGACATTATTTTTAGTCCAACAATCGTCACAAATAAACATAAGGTAATCTCTGAAATACAAACGAAATTTCAATAATTAACATTTTACACGGAACAAGTTTTATATTCCAAGTTTAAAATACAAAACACATTGTTGAAACATGTTTTTTAAATGTCGCAAACTTGAACTAACTTTGCATGAAAATTGTCATGGTTAAATACTCAACAATGGAATAGACAAACCATTTGAGGTTGTTTATAAAACAAAAATTAACGGCAAATTAAAAGTATCACAACACTGTCAATAAATTGTATTGTCACCTCATGTTGTCCTCCATGGGGACCCATTTGGCTGTCGCATCGCCAGCGACTCGACGACGGCTTCGCCAAACGCCACTTCGAATCACACTCAGCGAAGACGAAAAAAAAAGGAACGAGGAAAAAATAAAACGCGAATAATGATGATAATAATAATAAACACCAAAAAGGAGCACAAACGCGCGCGCGACGTAAAGAAAGGGAGCTGACGAGCTCGGGCGCGCCCGCCAGGCGAAATCCTGCAGCGAGATTTCGGGTCCGCTCGTACCCGCAGAAACAATGAAAGTCCAAGCCAAAGCCAATCGTTTGTTGTTAACGGGACCCACACAGAGCCGCGCGCACGTGTGCGTCGGTGTGTGTGCGCCAATCTATACACGAGGCGCCGCGTTGTGGGCGCGCGTTGCGTCAAAACGCAAAAATAACCTCCAAATTAGCCCAACACGAATTTGAAAAAACAACATTCACTGTTTTGTTTATGTCGACTTCTTTTTTGTTGTTCAACATTTTTCAACCTGAAAATTCATTATTGTGTGGATTATTGATTGACAAAGTTGAAGGCTTCGTTAAGAGTTTTTAAAGGTAATTGATTTTGTTTTGTTTTGTTTATTTTTGTTTGTTCGAGTTGTCATTTTATTAAACTTCGAACAATTTAAGTAATTCAATTTATTAAAGTTTAGATTTAATAAATTAGTTGCTATTTAGAAGTCTGAATGTAATTTTAAAAAGCTTGATATATTCAACAAACATTTCTAGCTTGGAGTCAAGTGAAACATAATACAAAATTAATAAGAATTAAATAAAAAATTGTAAATTGTGTATTCTGTTAATAGTTTATTTCGTTAATAACCTCAGTTTCTACTAGAACTTGGAAATATTAAAAATAAATAATTAATGTATAATAAAAAATGTACAATGAAAAAACATAACATCTCTTTGTTTTAGAGAAAGTTGTTCCTGATTCCCTGTTGACCTAAAAAAATGATTCGAAAACGGACAAACAATATCAACAAAAAGCGAATATAAACAAAAGAGTTAGTCAAACAAACTGTGTCACCTAAAAAGAAAAAAAATAAAGCTTAAAAATGCTGTCAACATTTATCAAATCAACCCAAAATACTTTGTCAGCGACAATGTTGACCTCACATATAAAATCAGCAGCGTTAGAATTCAACAACCTCTTGATTAAAATAACATCAAAACAAGTTCAAACTTGAGGATTCGCTGCACAAACATGAACATTCGTGTTTGATGTTCTTGACATGGTTATAAGTTGTGAGTGTCGCTTAAAGCACAAGTCGTTTACTTGTAAGGGGTCTACGAGTGTGTAAACGTCAAATGCACTGTGGTGAAGAAGGAAGGGACACAGAAGAGAAGAGAGAAGGAGAAAGTGGCGCTGAGAAAAAGGCTGGAAAAGTCGTCGATTGGCCTACCTAGGTTCGTTCTGGATTGTGTTAGCAATCGACGATGTTTTCAGCAGGCGTCCGCCTTGCAAATCACCGCGCGACACATGAGCGACGTGATTGTTTTTTTTTCTTTTTTGTCTTTCGGACACGCACGTTACAGTGCGTTAGCAAGAATCGAGCAACGAGCACGTATACGCACACCCCGATGCCTGCCGACGCAGGATCATGCACAGCTGCGACTCTCGTATCCGTCGCCCTTTCTCCTTCTAACTTTATCTCTTCTTGTTTAAATGGTAACAGCAGATTCTATAGATATATTTTAGTTCCTCTTCAAAGGCGGCAGCACCATTCAACAACATGCAGATGACCTCTGCCGGAGGTTTCGAATGATGGAAATGACCGCACTGTAAACTTTCGACGATACATCTTTAAGAAGATAACATTTGAGAGAATTCCAACTTTTTCATAAATTTAATTAGAAACTAAAAATGTAATATAAACTTCTTCAAAGCTAAATAGCGAAAGAATGAAAACGTTATTGAAAGTAGTTATTAATGCGATTATGTAATTTGATTATTCACTTTTTTTAATGATTCAATATTTTGTATTATTTGTTATCAATTGTTATAAACATTTTTAAATCAAAACGTTTCAATTAATTCTGTCCCGTTAAACAAGTTCAATAAAACATTTTTTAAGTATCTTTATGAAGTAAATGATATGATAAATAGAAATTTTGGCCTGAAAGATAAAATGAACTTTTCAAAATTTCTAAACTAATCTAGGCGTGGATCATTTATAGACCGAGATAATCCATATGTTTTTATCGCACATATATTTCTAAGATAATAGTTTCGGAAATGTATATAGAATTTAAAAATGAAAGTTACAACTTTTTTATGATTTGTATAGAAATTATTAGTATGAATTCTAATTTTTATACATTATTAAAAAATAATGAATATAAATCATATTTATATTTATTTATAAAATAATTGTAAGTTACTTATTTTAGGTTTGATAAAAAAAATAACCATCTTATAATTTACGTTTTAAGTAAATTATCTTCGATGTTTAGATTATATAGCAAACCCGTAATTCTAAAATGTAATTTCTCGTATCGAACATATTACGAAATAAAGTTTAAATAACATTAGTTATTGTTACTTAAAGTACACATTGTTCTACTAAGAATTTAATCACTTTTACTACTATCCGTAACATAATTAGAAAGGAAATACATTAAAAATGACTTAGACGAACAGTTTTCCACCTTTAACAAGTTTTTAAACTTTTATACTCAAATTTAATGTTAATTAACAACTTCCTTTTTGTTAATTGAAATAAATTTTATATGATCAAATTAAGAAGTTCTGTTGAAAAATAAACTCTTTCCTACAATAATGTTGTACTGTAATAACGTACAAAAATGAATCTTAAAACAAATATTAGTTATTCAGAAAGATGAAATAAAACACTTTACAAAATTTCAAAAAGATCATCTCATTGGTTTTTAAGCAAAAAATTATTAAAAATCAGAACAAAATACATTCAGTCTTATGAGAATTTTGCAATTTTTACGACTTAAAATATGATCACTCGTTCGGAATTGCTTGAAATTTTAATATGTTTAAATAAAACTCATAGAGAATAAGTGTGAAAAATTTCAATGGAATTATCTCATTGTATCTAATGTAATTAAATTGTATTAAAAGCATCGCAATGAAAATTCAAACAAAAAAGCAATGTTTTATTTGTAATTACTAGAAAATAAATTAAAAGTAAATATTAAATTAAAAATTAAAGAATTCATATTTTGTTAAACTCATTTATTTATACTTTTTGAAGAAATAATTTTAGTTTTTATGTTCTATCTCTTTTGCACAAAAACATTGTGCCTTAGCCTCCTTAATAAACATACCTCACATAAGAAGAAATCATAATTAATAATACTAATAAAATGAATCATATTAAGTAACTATATTCTCACATGATGATTTGTCAGATATATTGATGTTACACACTTCTTCTTTTTTTGCGCTAAACCAATTAAGATGTACCATCTAAACTCGCTAATAGCTGCAAGAGCATTAAAACGCAATCAATTTTCCTTAGTTCGTGGCGCATCAAGGAAACGAGCACACGAGCTCCATTTCAAATTCCCTTTTGCCATTAAAATAATCCATAAGAAAACAAAAATTAAAACCGATAAACATTAATAATAAAAGTAAAACATAAAAATGCCGGGCGGTGTGGTGTTTCTCGTATGTATTCCAACATTAAGTCACGAGCATCAACTAATTTTTGGAAGACCGGTGAAAAAGGATAAAAAGCCCGTGCGACCTAGTAAAGTAGACTTACGAATTAAAAATCCAAAATCTAAACAACAACTTTTGCCACTTGGAGATGAGGATGACGACGATGACGATGATTATTTAAACGAGGTGGAGGAAGTGGTGACAAGATCAAAGCGTGTATTACCACCACCGGAAATGCGTCCGAAGAATGCAAATATCTTTGTCTCGATGGAGACGGTAGTAGAGGAGTTGCTGAAGAAGTTAAAGGTCGAGCATGTGGTCTGGTGCAAAGATAAAGCCAACTTATATTACGAGGTGACTATTGGGAATAACTTGAATTGGAATGATTAGATAGACATGGAGATTTCAGGAGATCGAAAATATTTCAGATCATTTTTCCAGTTCCAGCTGGGGAACCTTGCGAAAATTGCTTGCATTGTTTAACAGAGCTTGGCATTGGAGTTCGAATGAATTCTATTGTTAGGTAATTAATCAATTGTATATATGTCTTAAATGTTAAATTAAGTTTCATAAAATGTAAAAAAAAAAAACGTTGCAGCGTAATTCCAACGCAGTGCACCTACAGCGGCGTCGGAAATTTAGGAGCAGCTGCAATAAGGGACGAAATAAATCGTCGGCAATTGGCGGCGGAGTGCAATAAAACGAACTGGGCGCAATTCGTTGGCTCGATAAGGGCAAAGTTGACGGTTAAACAAGTGGTGGATGGCGTGAGAAGCGGCGGAGATCTCACTTTTGACTACATCATCCTTGTTCTAACTGCCGAGTAAGTTGTGTCCGCCAAGAAGTTGAAACTCGTTCAAAATGCAAATCGACCCGTCATTAAAACTTGGCTTTTCACAGTTGTCTCGCGGCACTTGGTCTCATTGAAAATAGCGCGACCAACGTTGTAGCGGCTATGCTCGTCTCACCTTTAATGGTACATCCGTTTAAGCAAATCGACACAATCTTTTTTGCTGATAATCTTCTTGCTGTTCTTCACATTTCCAATCCCAACTTTACATTACGTTTTAGGGTCCGGTTATGTCGCTGACCTTTGGAACTATTATCGCTGACAAAGATCTTTTTCTTGTCGGTCTAAAGAGTTTGATGCTCGGTATCTTCTTGTCGATCTTGTTTGGATTCATTTTTGGATTAATCTTGGGAACTACGGAGATGCCTTGGGGATATGGGGATTGGCCTACAGATGAAATGAAAGGAAGGTATTATTCATTAGATATTTCAATAAATCAATAAATAAGTTAGTTAAAGAGATTCGTTTTTCTTAAACAGATGACAAAATGATCAAACATAAGGAAAAATGAAACACTAAAACTTTACCATCTATTTAAGAGAAAAAAATCTGTTTAAAAATAAAAAGAACTGTAATAACAACAAATAATATACTATTACAAAATGTCATCATTATTTTTAGAGGAAACTATAGGTCACTATGGATGGGAGTCTTATGGGCACTTCCATCTGGCACTGGAGTTGCAGTTGCATTGTTGCAAGGCAGTAATGGTCCCTTAATAGGTGTCGCTATTTCGGCATCGCTATTACCGCCTGTTGTAAATTGCGTTAGTAATAATTGAAATATCATAATTTCAACGAAATGATTACTTGATGATTAAGAAAAAATAACTTTTGCAGGGTTTATTTTGGGCTCTCGGTTGTATTTGGCTGATTTATCGACCCATCAAAATGCCCCACATAAAAGGAGAATCATATACCGATCTAAACTCATCATACACTTACGTTTATACGGACTATTTGCCAGTCGAATTTTTTTGCAATGGTATAATTAGCGCATGTTTGACATTTGTCAATGTTTGTTGTATTTTCATAACTGCAATAATTGTTTTGAAGGTGATGTTTAATTATTATTATTTTATTATATTAATGAATATATAATTATATTATATATACTATATATACTTATATATATACTATATATATAAATATATAATTATATTAATGTTATTATTATTCAGTTTAAAAATAATGAAAGTACATAAATGAATTTGCGTTTATTTATATTGGATAGATCAAAGAAGTGGCTGCACCTTATACATCAACACCCGAACTTCGTCGATTTTGGGAGCACGATATTAAGGTTGTACGAGATAAAAATACCTCGAGGGATAACAGCTCTATTGACTCAAGGTAAGTAATTGCGAGTTAAATCAATAACGAGAACAAATCAACATTCAATTTTAATGACTTTTCCAGTTTTTACGAGGGTCTCAGCAATACGAAGAAAAAGGCGTTGGAACGAACATTGAACGAGGCAGTAAAAGAAGCTATGGACGATGAAACATTTAGAAATGTTCAGCGATTCAGTTATGGACCACATGGACCAGATGAAGTATACATTTTTTGTAGTAGTGAAAAAATATAATGAATCAAAATATTGTAAAATAATTATATTATTTTTAGATTTCATCGAGATTGGGATTTTTGAAACCAGGAACATCTAACGAAACTGGAGCTAAAGAAATAAATCGTGATGTTGGTAGAACTGAAAATATGCATCGAACAACGGAAAATGTTCAGAATGCAATGGAAGGAAATACTGTCGAGGATTTGGCAACGCTCGATAGACTTATTTCTTATTTGTTGGGAGGATCAACAAACACGAACTCAAACGCTGGTAATTTGGACAACTGGCGACGCTCGTTTCGTGCGAGTAACCGAGGCTACCGTCCCCTGAGGCCAAATGGTAATCCGGGAACAAGTCACGAAAACGAGAACATGCCGTTGTCTTCGCAAAGTGGTTTTCAAATTGGAATCGATACAACGCCTATGTAAAGTGTCACTCGCTGAAAACAAAGTGTCCCATATAATTGCTCAAATTGAGATATATATTTTGGGAATGTTTTTAATAAAAAGTATTGATTTTTGATGTGTATATAGTAGAATAAATCAGCAAAAAATGTTAGTACTTGCAAATTTTGATATTCTAAGATGAAGTTTTTATTAATATATTTCAATGTGTAAATCTATTTTAGGCTTCAAAAACTGACTCTTTTCGAATAAATGAATTCTGGAAAGTATATAAATAAAATTGTTTTGACTAACAGATTTACGTCTTTAGTGCAAAATTTATCCATCATTTACGCTTACATGAATATAAAAACTAATTTATAATTTTATAAAATCGATCTGACGAGAAGGTCGCAAGAAGAATAGTCTTGACAGTATAAGTGTCAAACTAAATTTTATTAATAAGTACTTACTCAATACTTATACTTCACATGTTAAAATACTTTAAAGAGTTCTGTACAAGGACGTAAAATAATAGTACATTAAGTATGCCTTTGAATGAATCGTTTGATTCAAATTATGATTTAAATTCGTCATTCGTTCTTCGTTTTCTTTTACTAATTATAAAATGTGGACATTAATTTCAATCATTATTCAGATCAATTTGCTACTCCCAGATGCATGATTCAGTTCAGTTACTCGTCTTCCGATGGCTCAGTGCCAAAGTAACGATCGCCAAAGTTACCGATTCCCGGTAACACGTAAAACTTGTCATTAATTTCGGGATCGACTGCCGACGTCACTATTTTGACTCCCGGAAACGCGTAGGCAATCGAGTGTACACCAGATTCTGCCATCAACAGGGAAACCAGCATGATGTTGTCCTTAGGAACATCGTGATCCAATAAGACTCGAATTGCCATCATCGCTGCAGCACCGGTTGCCACTGTGGCGTCCATTAAAATCACTTTGTAGTCTTTTATGTCTTTTGGAAGCCTCAAGTAGTATAACTATAAATTTAGTTGTTATTATACAAATAAAGTAAAAATTGTATATGATCAAATAACAATCTGAAACAGTTTCATCGTACCTCGGGTTCACCTGTCAATAAATTTGTTTGAATCAAAATTTTGCCAATGCGAATGTCCTTACAAACATCTCGTACGGCTTGTTCCATAGTTTCGCCAGCTCGTAATATAGAAACGCCACAAATTTTATCAGTCGCACTACGTTTGCCAACGTACGGAATACCTTGTGGAGTATCGACCACAATTTCCTGTTATTTTGACAACAAAAGAAAAGATTAAAGTAGTAATTGAGTTTCGAAAGACGATATAAACTTGAATACGGTTTTTCAATTATCATACCTTAAATGGTAAAAGTGATAAAGCATACTCTATCACCAGTCGAATAAGTCTTTTAGAGTAAAAAATGAATTCGTCTCGACACGTGTCAAAATTTCTTATAAACGTGTGTAAGCCTCGTATTTGCGGCGTGTCGGGTAATAAATATAAGGTCGACGGCAATGGTTGACCACTAAACGAATGGGCCAGTTTTTCTCTTAACTTAAAACCTCTCTAAAACAAAAAAACACCAATCAAACATATTTATTTAATCAAATTTCAATCATTTACTCTAAATATATAACTATTTTACATTTAAACGTGTAATTATTAATTTTTAAGCAAATTTTGTCTGATTTATGATAATATCATTTTAAATATCAAAATATTTTGTTGTCATTATTAAAAAATTGTTAATAATACCAGTTGTAACTGAGTGTGAATGTGTTGCACAATAAGTTCGATTGCGACCTCGTTTTCACCACCACGTGGTACAATTATGTCAGCATGTGCCATCAATGGTGCTATATAGTAATAAAACGACGGCCTGACGAACATATTGTATTGTTTAAGAACACCGTCCAAATCACGACCTCTTTGTAATATGTCGCGACGTAATCTTCGCGCAAGTCTTATGTCCGCATCGGTATCAACGAATACTTTCATGTCACACATCTGAAATCACCAATTATCACATTTTATCATAATAATAGTAACATTTTATCATAATTAGTACGTCTGTTTATTTAAATATTGAGAAGTAAAATAACATATAATTGATAATAAAATTAATTAAATTTATATAACATTTTCTGTATTTTATTATTGATTTGCCTCTTATTTTTACGTAATATAACGTATACATAAGTAATGATATTATCCATTGTTTGAATGTATATTATATAAATATATTATATTTTATACATCAAAAGCTTATGAAATGAATATAGAAAAATATACTCATCAAATTAAAAGTAATAAGTAAATGAAGAAAAAACTATGCAATATATCGTAACTAGAATTTCCACATGATTAAATATTATAAATAGATACGAAAGAAGTCTATTGATGTACCTTTAGTACGTCTGTGTTATAGAACGTGAGGATACCTTCGAATATAATTACGTTTGCTCCATACATCATTTTCTGGAAAGAAAAATATAAGAAGTTAACATGAAAAACTAAAGAGATTGATATAGTACATTGTAAAAATGAAAATTACCGTGCGAGTTTCTCGACTGTGCGTAACGAAATTGTAAATTGGAACTTCCACATTTTTGCCCTCTTTCAAACGTTCAAGAGTTTTCTTCAGTAGATCGAAATCAAAGGCATCGGGGTGATCGAAATTGTATTCGTTATTTTTTGCAGCTTCATGTTGTTTCTCATTCAATACCTACAGTCGAATGATTACAATTAAATTGTTCACATTGTTTCTCATAATTTTGATGAAAACAAGTATATGTAATTCATTTTACCTTGTAAAAAGAGTCCATACTCAATAGAGTGACCCATGGAACATCTAAACATTCTATAATTTTCGTCGCCACGGTTGTTTTACCAGAAGCACTACCTCCACAAATTCCTTTGAATAAAAATAATCACTTTATTAAATGTATTTATTAAATTATTATTATTATATTCATTATGTAATTTTTTGTATCAGTAAATAAATATATTATTATATTATTACCATTTTATGAAATACAATTTTTTGTTGTGATCAATAAAATTTACTTACCAATAATAAAGGGTTCTACTTGTTGTCCAGCAAAATCATACCAGGGCGGTCTTCCTGCTGTATAAATCGTTCGTGATTTACATCGTAATATAGATTCGGAGGCCGTTTTCTTATTGGATTGAGACATACTTGTAGTGCGATGTCTTCGAGCGTGTGGAGATTTTTGAGATCCTAAAAAGCATACAATCTCTTTAAAAAGAAAAAAAATAACTGTTTATTTGTCGAAGTAGAAAAAATAGAGTAAAAAAGACAACTGTAAAATTAAAAATATCTACCTGCTGAGGGAGGTCTGGGCAATGGTGAAGCAGGTGTGCCCATATCACTTTTGCATTCATTATCGGTTTGCTCGAATTCCGAAATAAACTCCGGATCTTCCAAAATGCATTCAGGCAAATCGCTGAAAACATTCAATTTTAGCATCATTTATTTGATTGAGTAAACCCAGTGACTATAGATATAAGATCTATAGTCACTGGTACACCGATATGATAGAAATTAGATCCTTGTTTGACGTAAACTTATATTTGATATGCATAAGATAAAGTTAAACTAAAGCTTAAATTTCACTTCGTCGCGCAAAATTACGTTATATTGAAACAAAAAGTGCAAGCAAAATAACATTTATGATTACAGTATATATTATACATTACAAGACTGATTTTGTGAATTTTAACATGATTTTACTTTTGACATAATGAAAGCATTTTAATTAATATTTCAAAGCAGTTTGTATATTACTTTGTAATAATATTAACAAATATTAATGTTTCATACCTTTTATCGCGGTATAAACTGTATGTATTTTACATTTCTTGTAACATCCCTGATTTATTCATTTAAAATCCTTTGCATTTCAGCTTGTGTTTCCTACCAAACTGAAAAACCTAGACAGAATAAACCAGGTTCGAGATTAGTGATAAAAGTGAATTGAAAAAAGTTAACATATAAATAATTGTTTTTTCAAACAAATATAAATAAATCATCACTTATCACTAATCGTATATATTTACAGTTAACTTTGGCTTTATTTATTAAACTATAAAACAGATAAACAATTCTACTTTATTATAATCATATGCATGCAATATAAAATAAGTTCATATTATTGAAAATATAATCAACAACAGAAATACTTTACCAATATAAATATTTCAAAATTGAACGCATAAAATCAAAATCACTCATATTCTGTCTAGATTTTTTAGTTAAACAAAGCTGTGAGATTTAATTTACTACTTTTATTGCTTATGTTCAACTTTAATTGTAAATTCGAACTTTGATTATATAACAAGTTTGAATGAATCTCAAAATAAAAATCTAATAAAATATTCAACAAACTTATACAATAACTTATTTAAATGACAAATTATTTTTAACTCCGTGTCAATAATAATTAAATTAAAAAATCAATAGGATTTAAATTTTTCATGTATTTATATACGAAAATAAAACAGATGTTTTTATAATATTATTTTATTATTTAGTTTTCTACAATTTAAATTTATTGGTGTTTACTTTAATACTTAGTATAGTTAATATAACTTAATTTCAAAATTCTAAATAACATTACAATGTTTATTTAAATATTGAGGAGTAAAATAACATATAATTAAATAAAATTAGTTAAATTTATATAACATTTTCTGTATTTTATTATTGATTCGCCTCTTATTTTTACGTAATATAATGTATACATAAGTAATGATATTATTCATTATTTGAATGTATATTATATAAATATAATATACTAGCTGAAGCCCCGGCTTCGCCCGGGCAAACCCTGTATTCTCTTTCCTATGACCGCGTATGAGTCCTGAATAAATTCCTATTTAAGTATATATTTAACTACATATTTACATAAACAATTTAAGATTTTTCAAGCTTTGAATGATAGTAAAAAAGTTCATATATTGTTCATATATAAAACATATAATTAACAATACAATATTCAAGCAACCATATAATGACAATATATTGACGATGTGTGAACCGCGTAGGGACTATATATGGGCCATATATAGACTATATATGAACTATATATGGACTATACGTGGACTACAAATGGGCCATGTATGGGCCACATATGAACTATATATGGGCCATATATAGACTATATATGGACTATATATGGAATATATATGAAATATATATGAATTATTATATACTGTACATTTGACTAGAGCGAAGCCGACTGACGATAAAAATCTCCTCCCCTTATGACGACCTCCCCCTATGACACCCCCTCCTATGACGACCCCTCTTATAACAACCCCTTTTATAAAAATTGTTGTAAAAAAATTTTTGTTTATGCAAATGCAATTTTATATAACCTACGTTAATCAGACAAAGTTATTAATAAAATTAAATAAACTTTGAAATAAACAAAAAAAACAAACAAACAAATAAACAAACAAACATAGATTCATTTTTATATATATTAGTTAGATTAGATTATATAAATTAAAAGCGTATGAAATGAATATAGAAAAATATACTCATCAAATTAAAAGTAATAATTAAACAAAGAATAAACTATTCAAATATCTGCAATATATCGTAACCAGAATTTCCACATGATTAATTATTATAAATAGATACAGAAGAAGTCTATTGAAGTTCGCATGTTTCTATATTAATAATCTTAAAATAAGACAAAGAAAATCAACGGAAAAATAACACACACAAAAATTATATACATGACATTGTTGTTGGTTTTCAAATAAACTATAAATCTTACATGTTTATTCAGATTTTATGATAAATCAAACTTCAGTGTACTCGAATTATAAAATGAATTCTAATGAAACCACGCAACATTTTCTAAAATTAAAAAATGGTAAATTGTTCTTCAACATAGAAAATAAATGTTTTCATTTATCAGAATAAATTTTGAAAAAAAAATCAATATCATTTGTAACTGCAACCGGTATTTACTTAAAAAAACTAACAATTATAATAATCATAATAATAATAATGAAAATTCGCGACGAGGTTATCTGATTAAAATCGCGGTGTACATTACCTGTCAGAGCTGGCGGAACTTGGCGGATCGGAAAACTGCAATTTCGCTGCCATCGTTGTATCCTGTTAATTGTCAAAAGTACTTGTTAACGTAAAAAAATTCTCCGGCGAGCGCATCCAATCCTGTTTGGAGGCAAGTCCGGCGCACACACGAGTTTGGTATGTCAGTCACTTCGTCATTTTCATCTGAAGTCTGAACAACGGGAACGACAATTTCAGTGAAAAAACAACAAAAAACCTATTATAATAATATTTTGATTTTGCAAGTTGGTAAATTGTAACATTCATAACCTCAATGATTTGTTTATTTTTTTCTTTCTTAACATTATGTAATATGACTTCATAATTCACTATTACAAAATTATCTTAAAATAACTAATATTTTTGTTCATTGTTGTTAAACAATTTTTATTTTTATAAACAAATATTTTTAACAGTTTTAACTTCAAACAATGTTGCCAACTGTGTGAGTTTAATTGTTGAACATTTCATGATTTCCTTTTTTTGAGAGTTAAACAGTAAACGTGAAACTGAACTTCTCACCATTATCATACGACAGTATTTGTAAATTGATAGAGATAAAAAAATTTTCATTGGAATCATATGCTCCGTTTGCATGTTTATCTATTTTTTGAGGTTAATCAACAGGAATAAAATTCAGGAAGTTGTTAAAATTTATTTATTGATTGATAGAGTTTCTGCATTGTGCAAAATGATGTCATCCTATGATTTATAAGTAAAAATAACTTTGAAAATAAAAGAGATTTGTGTAATATGTTTTTAAGATAACATTATTAATAATTATTTTCTTTTTGCAGATGAAAAGTATGACAATTTGTTTGGCCTATAAAAATGAATTGTAAAAGATTTTTATATTGGAATTTTCAAATATGTAAATATATTTATACAACTAATGTACAAAATAGTGCTTCGAGAGAAGCGAAATTTATGATGAAATGTCTGACAAAAGCAAATAAGAAGTAAGTATACGTAAGAAATATAAAATATAAAGATAATTTATTTATAACTTTAGAAATTACTTTAAATTTGCATTGCATTGAAATAATATTTTACTTATTTTGCAGAAACTTTAACATGCTTGACATTATTAAACCTGCGAAAGTAAAAGTCAAAGCAACATCAATTGCCAGTATCGGTCATAATCCACGGCGGGTTGCTGTTTTGAATAAAATTTTTATGTCTATGATTAGTGAACATATGTCGTCATTCGAATTTGCAAATCAATTAGAAGGCAAAGGTTTTGAAATTACGAGCGTTCAGATTAGCAATGACTACAAAAGTTTGAACATATTTTGGTACGCGAATAAAGATCTTATCGAAGTTCAAGAAATATTAAATAAATCCGCGGGTATTTTGACTCATGAATTAACACAATTACGAGTAATTGGTAATATTCCAAATATCAAATTCTGTGTAAATAAACGTCAATGGAATATGAGGATTGTTGATGACCTGATATCAAAAATGGACCTAAGTGATGATGATGATGATGATGATGATTGTAATGAGATTAACGATGAAACAAATCATTCGGAAGAAGTTGAAGATTTGTTTGATGTAAAGGTTCCCGAAATGCGACATGATATTTTTAATGTTAATCATACGAAGATAATGGATAAAGTAATGTTAATTACTTACTTAGTTATTATTATATTTTCTATTGGTTTAACAAAGTAATAAATAATTGTTTCATTCTTTTAGATCTTGAAAGAAATGAAGAAAATGAAAAGTACAAAACGCAGAGAAGCCGAAAGATTGGCAGCGATTACTGACATGCCAGTAATAAAGTATTCGTCGGAAAAAGTTAAACAAAGAAAGCAAGATACAATGGTCATGTCAGAATATTTAAAACAGCGATGTACGCGTGTAAAACAAAGAGAATTGAGTCATTTACAGAACTTGTGGGATGCAAAACTAGAAGAAGAATATACGAGATTGAATGAACAAGATGATAATGATTGTATGGATGATCATTATTATGACGATCGTTATTCGGACGATCATTATTTGGACGACGAAAAATATTACTATCAGGACAATCGGGAGAGCGAAAGATAAATATGATATTTTATTTATCAATAAAGTTGTTTAATAAATATAATACTTGTACATATACAACAATAAAAGAATTCACTTAACGTACATACGTCCAAATATTCTTTGCAGACTATTTAAATCATTGTAATTTAAATAAAACTGAACTTTAACGTCAATCAAATATAAAGAAATCAAAATAATGATTTTATTGTTTCACAAATAAAAAACAATTAAAAAAAATTATTTAAAAAAAGACATTTTTACTGATACAATTTGAGTATTTAAATATTTTAATTGTTTTTTAATAATAATTATAACTGATTAATTTTGAAAGTAAAAGGTTATTGTATAAATATTTTTATAAAACGATGTTATCAAAAAATTTGATACAAAATCTACGAATTCTTCTTTTGTCTTTATTTTAGTTTAACTTAACTTATTTCTAATAATTCATCTGTAGTACGTCCATAATACAAAATGGATTCATCTTTATTTACCATAAAATTCTGGCAAGTGCTAAACTGCATTGCTTGTTAAAGTTTTGTCATAAAACAACGTGAATGTAAATATAACAGTATAATAAAATTACGAAACGACTTCGTAAATGCCTTATAAATATGTATTCTTTTGCATTTAATTTGTACTAAGGTATGAGAATACAATTTACATGATCTCTTTAAAAGTGATATTAAGATATTAAATATGTAATGCAATTACATTTAGAATGCCCTAAATTATTTAAGAAAACATTCCATTTTAATATTAATAATAATAAGCCAATACTACTGCAATAGCAACATTTGTTTTGTATAAGAAAGTTTCGCATAATTGAAAATGTTTTAATTATTTTTTTCAACAAAAATATAAATGATAGGATTAAAACTAATATAATTTTAATTATTAATTTATTATAATAAATATTATTTTAATCGATTAAAAATAATATATCAATAATAAATAAATAATTTTAAACGAAGTCAAAACTTTTTAGACAAACTTTTTGTGTTCTCTTTTTATTGCTTGTATCATAAGTGACAAAGTACAGGCCTTAAAGTGCAACTAAGGAAGAAATTGATTATCGGCAAATTGAAACGCTGATATTTTTATGTTTACTTATAATAATATCGAATAGTATACATTATCACAGAGAATTATAGATTAAATTAAACATAATAAATTAGACGTTTATTGATTAAAATTACATTAATGGCAACAATAATTTGACGATTGAAAAATATAATAGAAAATATCATTTCGCATCGTCAATGTAACTAATAATTATTTTTATGTAGTCACTACTTCAACTTAGACTAATATATACGTGTTTAATAAATATTACTAAATAATATAACAATAATTCCTTTTTATGTTGACTTGTCAATCAACATAAAGTAAGCATTTGTGCTATTAATATGGACTAGACACGTATTTGAAGTGTCATCAAATAATTAAAAAAATAATCACATAATAAGAAGCAACGTTTTAATACATTTAACGTAAATATTTTTAATAGTTGCACCACATTGATAACAAAAAAGAGTCAAACTATGTCAAAGTATAAATGATAAAAATATCAGCGATCACTTAGTTTACTTCCAATTTCCATTGCAACAAAAACAATAATTACTAACAATCTCTCTTTAAGATCTGTACAGTGCACTTATGAACCAGTCTCAGCTGGACTTTCCCTGAGGTATCGTCGCTTCTTTTATTTCATTAATTTCTTTATCTTGTACTATATATTTTTTTGCCTTCTCTTGGCTTTTCGGATCTTCGGAGTTTTCTGTTTCGGAATTTTGTTTTGCGTCTAATTTAATGTTTGGCATAGACGGATTTTCATCGGTTAATGCGCATGCTTCCTGGACATATTTATTGAAAAGGTCACTTTTATCAGCATAGACATGATGTCCTGCTCCTTTGATCACCTGAAATCAAATT
The DNA here is from genome assembly GCA_022817425.1 of Gryon sp. ZL-2020. Lineage (NCBI taxonomy): Eukaryota > Metazoa > Arthropoda > Insecta > Hymenoptera > Scelionidae > Gryon > Gryon sp. ZL-2020. The sequence goes on along the minus strand of JABFPJ010000048.1, from coordinate 58,379 downwards.
AATTGTTGAATAGTTGAACGAAAATATGTAATTTTTCTTTCACGACATTGATAGTAACTTTGTTTTTTTAAATTATAATTTTATGATGAGTTTAATTATTTTTTACGTAAGCAAATTTTTTAATGATTTCTTCGCATCAACACATTAAGAAAATTAGGTTTATAATTCTTGGCAAAGAAGGAAACATGACAAAACATTTTCTAGATTATGAAACTAATTTAACTTTTCCTTATTAAACAACTACAATGTTACGACATTTAAATAAAAAGATAATTGTTTCAATTCGTAAATAAAAAGTTTATGTAAAGATGAGAAGTTTTTAACGACAATTCATGCGTAACGCCGATAAAAACCAGTCAAATTACAGAGATTCTTTGACAGTTCTAATTAATTTTGTTTGACATTCCAATGTCTTCAAAATGTAGGCTAAGTAAAACTGTCAGAATAAAATAGTCACATTTGCAAACAAAATTAAACAAGAAATAATAATAAATAAATAAAAAAGATTAGTTATAAAAAATTAAAAATTTAATATGTGCGTGCGTAGCGCGCTATACCCTATAGTATTAATAAAAAAAAGTATTGAATTTATTCAATTTTGTTAATTTTAATGTTGTTAATTATTAATGAGTATTTATATCACATTGTTGAAAACATACAAAAATAAGTTGAACTGTAAATTTATTCAGAAACATGAAATTTACCTGTACATTGACATAGGAATTAGGCCGATTTTGTTTAATTATTTCGCCAGCAGAATTATCGACCCACGATCTACTGCCGTAAAGAAACGTGATTGGAATTTCTGGATCTAACTTATCCATTCGCTTTAAAATTGGATTTTTTGCCCATCCGAAACCCTGCATCATTGCATGAAATGCACTTTCACCTCTGATATGATAAAATAAATCAATTTAAATTAATCAAATTAAATTTAATGAAAAATTAAATTACAATTACTTATCAGTAATTTATCTTATTAGTTACTTACGAGGGTTTTTGAGCATTGCATTGATGAATATACTGAGAAATTACGCCAACATCATCTTTCAACACAGTTGTGTATTTCTTCACTATATCAGGTCTCGTTTTTTCTATAAGCCACTGTCCTATTTTAAAAGAAATAATCTTTGTAATTATAACTAGTCTATAATTTAAAATTTATAGAATATTTTATTTAATTACTAATTCTACTAACCAAAAGGGCCAGCAACTCTCACAGCCCATAATGGGTTCAAAGGTTGAATTACATAAGCAATCGCCTTAATCCAAAGCGGAATTTTTTGTCCACTATCTGCCGGTTTTTCCGGAAATCCCCAAGGATCAGCCAATATTAAATGTTTAACTCGTTTAGGATGCTGTATTGCGTAAGATGCGGCTAAAAAACCTCCCATCGAATGGCCCAATAATACAAATTTCTCCAGCTGCATCTCTCGTCGCCATTCTTCGACAGAACTAATCAGCTGTTGCTCCACTTCAGTCGCATCGGTACCAAAAGCTGGTCGACTACTTCTTCCAAAACCTGCAAAAAATGTTTATTTATTTATTAAAAGTGATTGCTACAATTTTTACACTTCTAATGTAATCTTAATTGAATACTTTTATTTATTTAATTAAGTATTTACTTATTTTTATTTATCTATATCTGCTATTTTCCTGATAATAAAACAATGAATCACTTATTGATTCATACGTAATACTCTTTGACAGATGATAATTTTGTAGTAATTTCAGTCATATTTTTCATTTGAAAATAAATGAATATGTAAATGAAATACCTTTTTTATTTACATTATTTATATAACGTTTGACATTTCTTACCTAAAACATCTATCGCATACACTGGTCTATGCGATGCCAAAGCATCTAAGTTTAAGCACCATAATGCAACTCCTGCGCCTAATCCATGAAGCAAAACAATTGGTGTTTTTGGGGATTCTTCATTTAATGATATTGTCCAAATTTTATCAGCTGATCCCACTACCGGACCGATGTCAACGTACCATCCTCTGTATGCTGTTCTAAGACCTATAACAATTTCGTAATCAACCAAATAAGTTTTAATTTAATTAAAAAAGAAAATAGAGTTTACAAATAGTTTTTATATATACATACTTTTATTTGTATTTTATTATTTTAATTCCGAAATATATATTATAACAACTGTAATGTCATTTTTTTAATACATTTTTTTTGTTTAAAATAAATTTTAAATAAAAAGAAAATCATTTAAATGCGAAAGCAATTAATATTTTGCTAGCTTCATATAAAAATGAAAATTGCTACCTATTTATCTTTGCAAATGAAAAAATGTTTAATCATTTTATTATAATTTCTATGACAATCATTAAGTGACAGATCAAAGTCCATTATTGTTCTTTCTGTAAAATCAGTCAATCAACTTTTTTTCATTTAAGAATTCATTTTCCGTTTCTAAATAATTTATATAAACATTATAATTAAAACAATATAAATACTATTTAAATTAAAAACAAATTAAGAGACATTCTTAATTTCTATTTTTATTTTCGTAAAATAAATATATTATTACAATAATCATTAATAAAATAAACAAACAAAAAATTGTTATTTAATAAACTTCACTACGAGAAATGCATTTTGCAAATCACTCGTTATGATAGTTTAGAAAAACTGACGTCAGTTATTCATTCATCATTAAGTCAACAATTAAATTTATTACGGCAAATTTGTTGCTGAAAGACAAAAACATTTGTCATCATTGTTATACTTACACGAGAGGATCTTTTTTTCAGCGTTTCGAAGCATCGTGGATGATGACCTGGACCAGCTAAGCCATCCCCAGAGCCAACTGCTGAAACTTACGCATAATTTTAAGCTCAAAATGACTGGCAATGATCTTCTTATATAACAAAATTGAATTGATAGTTAATACAAACAAAAGGCGAGAGATGTTACAATATTACGACATTCATTATAATCATAGTGACCTTGAAAGTGCAAAATTCAAGTTCTAATAATAAGCCTAACGAAATTGATTGAGACGAAATTATTTAATGAATGTTGATGAATATTGTTAAGAGAGATTAAATAATATGAAGAAAATCGAATGGACCTGTTATTTGATTCGGTCATCCTGTTGCATGAAGTGTCAAGAAGCAATTACAAAACTGATGATTTTGATAGGATGCAAGAACGGATCGATCCATCAACGAATTCATTCCGTTGGATCCGACTGAAGTAGGCATTCGAAAGTGTAATACTAATCCGGTATAAACGGATATTTCAACGTCAATTTTTGAAATTATATAAAACTGTTAAATGAAATATATATATTATTTTAATAAAGAAATAGATATATCGCATATAAAAATAAAAACAAGTGCAGAAATAAATTAAATTATTAGTATTACACTTTCGAATGCCTACTTCAGTCGGATCCAACGGAATGAATTCGTTGATGGATCGATCCGTTCTTGCATCCTATATGATTTTGCGCTTACTTTCGAGTGCTTTTATGAAACACGCAAATTAAACAAGAGTGGGGCGGATAATTTGTTACTATTTGTCGCTCTTTGTTTCATCTATTCTTTTTATACAAAATCAAATTAATTAATTTAGTAAAATTATTAAATTAAATGAATAATTATTAAAAAAAAGTATTGCGATTAATATTTCATTCATAATAATTCAACCGTAAAAGTGTATACACAATATCAATAAAATACAAACAAGAATTATGAAAAATATAAAATAATGTATTGATTATTAATATTTAATTACTTGTAATTTGCTTTAACTTTTGGATTCGTTTGTTGATGTCTTTTTATGACAAAATTGATTGATGTAGTTATGAAAGCTATGACGTGACAATGTGATTGACGTTTGCGAACTAAAACGCGCGGACTTGACAGTTGGCCAAAAAATAAGTTGCATGGCCCTAACCTATCCCATGTTGCCTACCTGTTTGTCGCGACAATTTCATTGTCTGCCATGAGTCAATAAAGAGCAGTTCAAAACTCGCGTACGGAAGTCTATCGTTTACGCTTGTTCACGTGATAATACAAGATTATTAAAATAGAAGCGTTATTTATATGCTTATTTTTGAGCTTGTTTGTCTATTACCTGCAACTACTGACGATGAAAGTGCTGCCTGAATGATGATCGTCGTCTGCTAATTAACGCGCAGGCGCATATTTGAACGTGCTTTTTTGTTGTTGTAAATTAATTTTTTTATATTTGCATTTGTAAGAAATGCAAATTATCATTTTTTCAATTTACATTATTTTTGTCATAATATTATGACTTTTTTGCAAATATAAAATGAAAAGAAACAAAAGAAACTGAAAAGCAAAAAAGTTATTATAATTTTTAAAAACTAACTTTTTAGCGCAAATATCGGAGCAATAATTTTTGTTGATATTTATTCTTAAAAAATATATACAATCAAATATGAAACCTGAAATATAAAATAAAAATGAAATTAAAAGCTAAATTCATTCCATCTTTAATAATATTTATTGCAAATCTAAAAACTTCAGTGAGATTTACATAATAATAACATTGTGCTACTTCATTACTGTTACTATATACTAGATCATTTCTGACACTATACAATTTAAATAATTATAATTATAATTATAAATGTTATCTATAAGAAAAAAGACTAAAAAATATATATAGTCTTAAAATTCTAAAATAAACTAAAGTATTGAAATTTAGTCTGAGGAATTAGGTGACTTTGAACTGTGCATGTAATACATTCTTTTGCTGTACACAACACGTGTATTATGCATTTACCTGAAACAAAAGCAAAATTTACATTACTTTCTTGTAATTTTAAACAAATGATCAATTAAAACTAACATTCTCATTAGAATTTGAAAAACATGTTTTAAAAGGTACTGATTTTGTTGATATTGTTATAAAAATTAAATCGAAAATTTGAAATAAAAATGTTATTTGAATAATGCCAGAGTATCGTTTTCAACTGACAAAATTTGAACTGACAATGATTGACACACGTGTTGTTATTAGTTAATGTAAAATTAAATAATGGAACAATAATATGATTTTTGAGAAAGAAATTAGTGAGTGGCATTTGAGTAAAATGGATAAGTAGAAGACAATAGTTTCGTATATACAAATGGACATAAGTGACTAACTTTTTTGGAGTCAACTTAATAGAAGAATCTTATATTCTTATCTTTCTATTTACAATTACATTGTTACATAAATCATCCACTTTTACTTGAAGCGTAATAAACTTACCTCAAGATTTTACTTTAAAAAACTAATTAATTCTAATGTATATATACAAAGTTATTAACTTCGAAACATTAATCTATTCTTACTATGTTTCTCATGTTATACGATATGTATTATAAATAATATTTCATATTATATTATAGTGTTAATGTTATGTATTATATTATTGTCATTATATGGTAAAAATGGGAGATAAACTTTTTACAATCAGTGTACGCAAACTGCAAAAAAGGCAGTCAAGGAAAAGTCGAATCAAAGAGAGTAACTGTTTATATTAAATTAGACAAAATATATTTATACCTTTATTAAATTAAGTGTACTTTCTTTTACCAAACCTATGAAATATACATTTTTTAAAATACCTTTAATATTTATTTAATACGCTAAATAATGTTAAAGTTTATGCTACTAAATAAAATTTTTCTTTAATTTTAATATTAAAGTAACAAATGGTTAAATAAATTCAAAAATTTGTTCATTAAAATATAAAAATACTATACTTACTTTTTTCTTATTCAAAAACAACAAAACGATATTTAAAAATTTTTTTTTTATATTATTTAATACTGTTCTTCGTTTTTAAGGGGGGGGAGGTTCATGATTCTTCTATCTTCTATGAAAACTTAGGGAGGCGGTGAAGTAATTCTGAACATACCTTCGAGCACTTATTATTTATTCAATTATCATACAGTTATGTCAACATTTCTCTTTGAAGATGTACATACGAACTTCAGAAATTATTGGAAATATTGGATAGCAAACAGAATAGTGGATATTAAACAAAAGTTCGTCTCATAAAATTTTCAGTAGGTAAGTTGACTAAAAGAAAAAGTATGTACAAATTCGATCGATTATCAATCAATTGAAATCACAATTAAGACTATGTGTATTAAAACTGAAAACTAGAAGAATTCATCTGTAAGAATTGAAATTGCATACATTTCAGAATATGAATTTGATAAAAAAGTATATTATAGTTATACTTCCCGTGTTTAATGTAAGCCACTCACTTAATGTATAGAAAAATGGTTGAATAAAGTAAGCCACCTTATAAACTCAAGTTTTACTTAAATAAATAAAACATATGAATATACAACTTTTTATTAAAATAAATTTTAAAAAAGTTGCTGAAAAAAAAGTAAAAAATGCAAAGAATTACAAAAACAAAATGAGAGTAAAACTGATGATTCGAAGATTCTACAAAAATGTTAATTACATAGATGTGTAATCAAAAATACTTTTTTAATATTCCTTTTATTATTTTTATGAATAAGTTATTTGAACACAATAATTTTGACTTTCATTTACAAAATTGTTGACGTTTAACGCAAAATTAAAAATGAACACTACCGATATGAATTTTGCCATCCTAATTATATCCATGAGACCATTTCTAATAGAATGTTAAACATTCATATGAACCCTGGTACCAGACCTGGGGCTGAATTTTTTTCATGAACAAAAAAAAGTGTTTAATTCAAGCTCACAATGTTTATTCCATTATAATAATTAAACTATTGCCACAAAAATACTATATACATGTGACTTGATGTATAAGATGTACATGACAATACAGTTGACGTTCACTGTAATCAATATAAATAAATGTAGATGATATTTTGACATGCGTCATGTGATATGTGATTTTTACTCGCGCAACAATGAATAAATTTCTATGATATCAAATTGTTAGATAGTTATGACAACAACATGACAGTAATTAATGATACAAAAACTACTTGTACTGGAATGTTTTTTGTGAGGAACTCATCTAGATCCTACTATTTTATCGATTAAAATTCGATAATTCAGTCGTTATATTAAAATGCTAAAAAGAAACAAGATAAAAATTTACAATTAATTTGAACAAAAATCACATTAACTTTAAATTAATTTTAGTTATTACATTCATATATTATAAAAAAAAGATAATTCTCAAATTAAAAAACGTGTTAAAATGAAAATCAATATTTTGTCATATTATATAATAATATGAATAAGTATTGAATTTCATAATAATTAAGAAAAAGAAAATCAAGTACTGAACTGTGTTAGTTATACAAACAATCGTTGATTTAACTAAACATTTTAATAATTAAAAGCGTCAAAATTTGTGACAAAATTGACACGAACATTGAGTTTGCTCCGTTTACTCTTATATCGCCTTCTCTTAAGAATGGAGTGTCTATTACGTGAATAACACCATTGGTACAAACAACGTCGGATCGGTATATACGAACCCACATATAATTATTCCATTCGACATAGTAATCTGGAAAAAGGACACAAATACAATAATTATAACAAAAAAATCAATAAACAATCAAATATTTGCAAACATTGACTCTCGAACTTACTTTCATTAACTTCTTTAATGCGAAGCTTTAAATAACCCCTGACAGTTTGCAGATGAATATAATTATCCTCAGCAGTTTTTGCTTTCAATTTAGCTATTGTGTATGCTTGATCAGCAATGACAAGATGTCGTTCTAATAATTGTTTGCTCTGTAACAAATATAATTAGTAACTTTATTTGGAGTTTATTCACTTACATGCAATTTTAATCATTTTCAGTTTGTAATTTATGATACGATGAATGAATGTTTCAAAACAAATATTTACATGATAAGAAAATTGTGGCATAAACAATTTTTTATACGTTGACGGTTGATTTATCTTTGTCGTTTCCCAAGCTTCATTTCGCGGTACAAAATATGTATAGCGAAAATGCGTAAGTTTCAGTTGTTCATTAAAGTTATCACTTTTTCCAAGAATATAGGTGTCACTGTAATTGTAAAATTTATAATAATAAGTTTCATTATAATGGATTTATTTAAATAAATAATAATATTTTTTAAATAATATGACTTACTGTAACATTGGATCTGATTGTAATTTCTCATAGACCGTCACATAGGGTATCCCGAAGACTTTGTCTGTTATATGGATTATTCCATTAGTTGCTGCGATATTAGACGTAATAATAGTTGAATTTACGCCACCACCTTCAACAGTAATGGTTTCATTGCCATTAGGATTCTGAAGTACATTAAAGAAAAGATTCTTTTTTTCCGCCGCCGTCTTTACCTTTAAAATAAAACATTAGGAATTATATTTTTAAATCCCTTGATAAGAATATACATTCATATATTAATAATTCAATTTGTTCACTCAAATTAAAGAAAATCTATAATGTAATAACAAATAAACAAACCTTAAATAGAAAATAATTAAATTATTCAATTGTAATAATAATTACTTACAGTAGTAATTTGTTTGTTTCTTATAAGATCAATAGGAAGAAGTTCCCATACGATATGTAAATTCAAAATTTCACGTAATTTTTGCTTATTCTGTCGAATGTTCACTACGCTTTCTTCATTCCAGGCTGCATTATTTGGAGTAAAGAGTGTAATGTTTGGACGAGATATTAAACGCAAAAATTCATCGCCCATCTCGAGAATTGCTTCGTAAAATTTGTAAAATGCGCCGTCCTTTTTTTCCTGTTAACAAGAAATATTCAACAATTTAAAAGAAAATGGGAACATAATTACTATGTGAAATTTTAAAGCAAAAATTTTGTTTGGACGAAATAGTATGAATTTTTACCTCTAAAAACTGTTGAACCGTTGCATCAACTATCATAAACGGCTTCTGAATTAAATGTACAACTCCATTACGAACTGGAATATTCGGCTTTAATATCTCAACTAGTACTGCTCCAGGTGGATGTTTATTGTCTCCAATTAAAGTATTCGATTTTACGTAATCTGTGAAATAAAAAGTAATATTTTTTTCATTTTGTTAAAAAAAATCGAAAAATATTTTTAATTGAACAACATTTTTACATACATCGTTGTCCTTGTCCGTTGTTCTCACTTAAAATGCCGGCAGTTACTTTTAAATTATCGTTGCATGCTAATGTATCGTAAGGTACATCATTTGGGGTTGAATCAGTAAATAATACATTATCAGGCACTACGTGACCATCAATTACCTGTTCATCAATCTTATCTGGCCAAAATGTTGGCTGAAATATATTTTAAATTGCTATAATTATAGACTAACTAAAGAAATCAAATTCAACAATTCTCTTAAAGTCTTAATAAAATCCAATGTTTATTAGTAATAACTTTAATAATAATTAGATGCATTTTGAAGATAAATTTCTAGAATTATCATAATCGATTATTGTAAAAGCAATGAACAGCAAAATATGCTGAACTATAATTTTATCCCAAGATTTTCAATAAATTGTGATCAAAATATTTGAGTGCATTTTATTTAATTCGCAAAAATTGTGATTACCTTAAAACCTTCATCTACTGGTATAAAAAACGTAAATCGTCCTTCCTTATTGAAAATCTCTTCTTTTCCGGTAGAACTTATTCGTTGTCGAAAATGCCTACAAAATAATGATTTATTTATTTATAATTTATTTCTTTATACACATACTGTTTAAATTGTTATACTTTAATTTACCTCAATCTGTGAGAACCTAAGCTCAAATTTTCACTTTGATTTATAAAAAGCAATGCGTTTGGATTGTTGATATACTTCGTTGAATCGATGCATATAACTGGCGATAATATTTCTGATATTTTATGAAGTACCTGCCAAACAAATTACACACTCATTTATAACAACATCTTCTTTTATTATCCAATTAAATAATTTGACATATAAGTAAATATTTATTTAAACATACCTGAGTTCGGTACGCACTTCCAAGTCGACTTTTCGAAATAAAATTACTTTCATCCAAGAATATTTTTGCGTTATTGACGTATAACTCTTTTCCATCATCTCCGTTTTTTTTGTTAATCCATAACGGTGGATTACCTTCATATTCGGACGAAATCGACGTTGAACTTTCAAGTTGCTCTAACGTCATGTCGACATTGGCTGTAAAATGTGCAAAAAAATATAATATAAATGTGTTTTTATAAAATAAAAAAAAATATAATGTGTTTAAAAATATACGTACACATGAAAACTAACAAACAGACTTTTATTATCTTAAATTAACGCAATATCAGCTTTTATATTGATGTTTAAATGATTAAGACGAGGCTGAGTTTTGTTTCTTAATTATGAACTTTAATTTTGGCGCCTAAATGAGTACCAACATATAAGTAAGCAAAAAATGTAGGGATTGTTATATGTAATTGGAGTAGAAAAACACAGACATACAAAATCAGCTGACTTCAGTTGACAATTTTTCCCGCGACTAATATAGCATGTTAGTTCTTGTGACAATGTAAACAACAGAATGTAATTTTATTATTCAATTATTAACAACTGTTGACCTGATATAATTCAATAATCAAACAAATAAGCACTTTATAAAATTGGATTTAAAATACACAGAAATGGACAATACTTCTGTTTCAAAGGTAATATTTTCACAAATAACAATATTAAAACTTTATTTCATTTTATATTTGCTGTATATTTTTACATATAAATAACAGTATTTTATTTCTATTGAACTAATATTTAGTTATTATAAAGTAAATAAAAATTAATTGAATTAATCAGTAATTTTTTCGAATAAAAAGAGATGTGAATTAAGTCAATTTATTTGATTGTATTCACAGGGTGTCTTTGTGAATAAAGGAACCTACAAATTAGGCCTGCAAAAGAGTAAACCAAGTAATCCGAATTATTCTCATCCATGGTACAATGCATACAAAGAAGCCTGGTTAGTGATCGAAGAAGCTGCAAAGCAAATTAATGCAAATATGCTGAAGCAAGTTTTAACTGAACTGTATGATTTTGTTTTGTCCGCAAAAAATTCTTCGCAAAAATTTAACGAAATTCCCACTGCTACTGTGATGACCGGTAAATATATTACAGTATCAAAATAAAATTATATCTTATTTATTAATTACTAATTAAATGTACTTATAATAATTTGATTTCATTTTTAGGCGTAAATTTGCAAGATCACGACATTTTGTTTCAAGATTTATTGACAAATATTAAAGATGTCACACCCTATGTTGCTATTTTGTCATCGAGAAATTGCAATAATTTGGACAAAATTATGGAAATTACAGTGAATCAATTTGTCAAAGCCATGCCTGATGCAGAGGTAACATTTATAATGTTTATGAATTCAGTTTATTGTTGACTGATGCATTCAAATACTTGCAGGAGTATTTAAAAAAATGTGAAACCATTTATCATCTGGATTTGTGGTATCAAGTGCATGAAGAACAATTGTCAGATTTGCCATTCGTTGTGGTCATTCCAGAATTCGAAAGTATGAATTATGCTGTGTTAAGTGATTTCATTCTTTCACTGAGGTATATAATACAAATATTTGTTTCTATAATATAAAAATAAATATTAATAATTAAAAATAATATTGCTTTGTTAAATAAATTAGCTGTTATACGAAGCGTATCAAGTTTGTTTTAATTTTGGGAGTTGCAACGACCGTAAGAATAGTTCACGCTGCATTTACTTACAATGTTATTTCAAAGTTGTTGATAAAAGTAAGTTATCCTGGCGTTTATTCTTATGTTCACATTTTATTGTAAACTATTAATTTATCCTTATTTTTATTTATTGCTCTTTAAATAAAGTAGTAATGTTATTCTAAAATCTAAATATATATTCCAGGTTTATCGTATGCCAAAGCAGTCCGATCGACTAAACGATATAATCGAAGGCACAATGTTATCAGCCAATACTTCATTCAAATTAATAGGACGTGTTATGCGTTTATTGGCAGATAACTTTTCGTATAACGAACTTTCAGTTAATGGATATTTGCAGGGTTACAAGGTACTTACAAGAGCTTTTAGGCGTTTTTTTACATTTCCATCAAACAAACTCTACGCAATGTTTTATAAGTAAAAGTAAAATATAATCTGCATTTACACTTTGAATTTTAAAGATTAAATCAATAGTAATGCTATAAATAGGATTATCTTAAATATTTATTGAATTGGTTTATTTTTGTTTGTCAACAAATAATTAACAAATAGAAATTAATATTTTAAGATGAATTGACAAAATTAATTGAATTTTTAATTGAATATGACGCTTAAGTTCTTCGAAAGTTTATACATAAAATATATATATATACAAACATATATTTCTAGTGATTGCGTTTTGTACTTATTGATTATGCAATGTGTTTAGGTAATTACGGTTGGATTTCAAGTCTCAAGTATCTAACTGGTGTAATAGTATCCATTGAAAATCCTAGTTTCTCATGAGTAGCAATTTACAAATTAAAAGAAAAGTTAATTGTAAAATTAATTGCATCTACTATTAGTTAAATGCTATACTATAAGATCATTTTGAATTTTTTTATTTTATTTGATATAAAAGTATTTTCTAAAATATAAGAAATTCTAAAATAAAATATAATTTTTTTATTATACAATTTCGACAACTGTTTTCTTTTAGATTTGCACTATAAATTGGTTTTTTAACAAAAATGTAAGAATACTTTGTTGTAAAAGCGACGATTTTCGAAAAAAGATTGATTTGTTGAGTCCCGCCGATATTGCATTGATTAAACAATACCCTTCAGTTGTCAAAGAGATAGAAATTGAGGAAGTGAGAAACAAACAGAAACTTAATGATGACGATTTTAAGGTAAAGTAATTTTATTTTTTAAATTGTTTAGTTTTAAAAATTAAAATGTCTATACAATCAATATATTTTGTCTAGTGTATAAACAAATTATAAAAATGTAAAAATATTCTACATTATAGCTTTTACTTGAACAAATGGTAAAGAATTTCCACAATTATTTGGACTCGTTTATAGTTATGTTAAAGTGTTTACATGCACTTGTGAGAGATTTTCCAAAAAATTTATTAGGATCAAAGGTAATAAAATTTCATGTTTTTAGTTTCATATTTACTGTTTTTATATTATGTAAAGTTTATTATAACACTTTCAGTTACGAGAAGTGTACGAAAAAGCCGTTTCTTACAATCTTCCAGAGACACCTGAATACAAAAATTGTATACAACTTTTAAAAAATCTAACAAAAGAAGAATTAATAAAGAAAGTTGAAGAAATGATCAGAATCTTAGATGAATCAAAAACATTTGTTCCAAGCGTTATTAACGATAAACTAAGAAATTACATTAATTCAATCAAATCAGCGTCAACAGAAATTCAAGAAACTACGGAAACAGTTGTGCAGTCGAAGAAAAGTCGAGTTAACTTTTTATCGGTACAAGACATTGTTTTATTATTAAATCATATTATTCATGAATAATTCATTATTATTTGATTATCGAAAAGTTTGATTTTCTTTTAATGCAGGAATTGAAAGAAATGGTTAGTAATAATGTATCAGAGTATCGAAAATTATACGACGAATTACTAGATTATCTCGATAAGGAAGTTTTTTCAGTTTATTTGAAAAATCCAAATACCGTACCGGCATACGAATTATTTTACTTTTCGAAAATCCACAATGTGAAACCGTACATTGTTGGTTCGATGAAAGGGGCAATTAATAAAGCTTCAGTAGACCCTCAAGCATATCTTCAAGTAATTTCTTTGTACAGAAATGAGTAATTATTATAATACTTTAAAATTCGTAATTATAAAACTTTTAATATAAAAAATTTAAATTCATTTTCAGTGTTCCTGCTGTAAAATAAGTAACGATAATCAAATTTTACCGACAATGTTAGATGTTTGCATAATCTATAAATTACAAACGGAACATCCTAAGTTAATCAATATGTACGACTGGCTGCAGGTAATTATACACTTTTATTGAGTTCGATATAACTGTTTATGAATCCGTATTTTAATTTTAATTGAAATTTTTGCAATTTCATTCTATTAACAGGCATTTCTTTCAATTATTAATCCTAATGAAGATGGAGAGGAACAAAGAGAAGTGAATCCCAAATTGAGGTACTGCATTTTTTTTTAATTACATTTTATGAAATTATAATCATAAATTTTTTTAATTTAAACTTTTCATTTTAGAGCTCGTTTCACACAAGCTGTGGCAGATTTGGAGCATTTAGGATTTGTTAAAGTGTCGAAAAAGAAAGTTGATCATGTAAAACGACTTATGCTCGCTTAAGAAACTTATTTCATATCAGCTAAGAACAAACAAAATTTGTACTCAATATTTTAATAAAGTATTTGGATTTTTATACAAAAACATATATTTGTAAGAATTTTTAATATTCAACAAATACTTACACAGATGATAAAGCACGACATTTTCAATAGATTCATTGTATCTTTCGAAGGCCTGGTTCGTTGGTGCAAAAACGGTTAATCGTCTTGTATGTATCGTTGCATTTGCAATAATGTTATTTGTAAGCAGCTTATAAAACTGTAACAAAATTTAATCCCACATTAACAAGTATTTTTATCATTTTTCAACAACTATTTTATTTTAAAACGAAGTGAACAAAATATTAAAAAGTAATGTTTCAGACTAAAAGAAAGTTTGTAAAGAAGGATATTTCGTTATTTGACGTTTCTTAAATTTGAGTTCATATCAACGAAAATATAAAAGACCATTCACGTTTTCGTTGATATGGCAGTGCGTTTTCTCAGAGTATGTTCTTTAATCGTTTCAGTTGTCGATAGTGAAACAAGTTTTGAAAACATGTCGACAGAATGAGAACAAGTTAGAGTAGAAAATGAAGAAACTGCAAACTAGAAAAAAAAAGTATACTTAAAATACAAAAATCTAGGGAACTAATGAAAAGCGCCCATAGCAAAATGGATATCGCAAATACGTATGCTAATGATTGCAAGCTCGGTTCGTAATTACAATTGTATTGCCTGCGAAGTAAGCTTTCTTTTGCGCATAAACATCAATAACGATAAAACTTGAGAATCAAAGTTAAAATTACACACGTTTTTTAATTCGGCCAAAGTTTTTACAACGGCAAAAAATGTTTTTTTTTTCTTCGATTAAAAAATACATTAAAAATGTTTTCATCGAAAAAATTGTGTATTAAAATAATACTGGCAGAAGAGTAAACTTAATTACCAAGCAATTTTTTGAACTTCAATGATTCTTTTTTGCCATACTTTTAGAAGTTTTTGTTTAAAAGTTTATTATAAATTACTAAACAATAAAATTGGACAATTTCGCCGAGTAGATGAACTTCAAGTTGAATAGTGGACAAAGTATTCTCATCTATTTAATGTGAAAAGTTTGACACATAGAAAGTACAAATTACAGTACAAAGTAGAACCAAATGCATTTGTTTCAGTTCGTTATTATAATTGGGTTTGGGAAGTTTTGACAGATCATTATGATTAAAGAGTATTATTTTTCGTTTTTCATACTTTTCACGTATAAGAGAGAAATTTGTTAGAATTTCATTACCGAAAGTATTGAAGTAGAATTGTACATTTTTGCCATTTTTCTATAAACTAATTTATAAAATCAATACACTGAATTACAAAGAATGCTTTTTCATGAAATACCTCTCATTTTTGTTGCCATTTATTACAAAATACAAAACGTAAATTTGTCCATTCTTTAATATAATTATTTGACTTTTGATTTGATCTTCAAAGCAAGGACGCATAACTGACAAAATGAAATGTTAAAAAAATCATACAAATTTTGCCCTTCAATCATTTATCATATATCTTTGTTCTGTTGAGTGTAAAAGTCGATACTATAATTAAATAATCTGGAAGCCGTTGAAATTGTTACTTGTTGTTGAACGTGTGTACAAAGAGAAACGAGGCTTCTTTATACGTAATGATCTTAATTGATCAGAAATTTATTTTATTCGTATAAATTATTAAAGCATTTTATATCTTTTTCTTATAAGATCTTAAGACTATGAAAATGATGAGCAAAAAAATGCAATCCATTATAATTTGTTTTAAAATATACTGAAACTGCTTAATTAACATGACTGCTTCTAAAGCATGGATGATTGAATGATTTAATAGTATACGTAGAATGCAGGGGACACATAATGAATCTATTTTTATAATTGATTAATCTGATACTGATATTCTTAGTGATAAATTTCAGTTCATCTAGATCAACTAGAAACAAAATTAATTGATCGATATTTTATTAATATTAACTCGGCCATTTAATCGTTTAAACGGTTTATTGCTATTAATATTAGATAAATTAATTAATCTTTTGAGATAATACATTATTAATTATTATCGTAAAAATAAACATTTGTATTAAAAATAAAGAATTTTATTTTTCATATCTTTTGTTTTATTTTTACAAAAATGTATGAAATTAAGCACCGCATTTATTATATACAATTGGATGTAAAAATTACAGAAACAAGGTGTTACTATAAAATTATTATATTCAATAAAAAATCGTCTGTAGATATACAGTTATTTATTAACCACGAGCTAGTTTTTGCGTTAGCCTATATTCTATATGCTGAGACAATTGCAACTTCCTCTCCGGTTGAGTGACTAACGCTTGGATCAGTTACAGGAGTATCATTATAACACGTTTTAAATGACTTAATCTCATCTGTATCTTTTGTTATGGGTACAATACATTAAACTTATAATTGAAATTAAAAGTTTCGCCTATTGCCGGCCATTTTTGAATGTAACTTTTTAATTCAAGACTAACATATAGTTTCGTCTCTCATTTTATTTAAATCTGAGAAGTTAACTTTTTCAGATTTAAATAAAACTAAGAGCACTTTTTGTTAAAATATAGTTTTGTATATAATTATTTTCCGATTATCAAATAATTGTAATAATTTGACAAATATACGTTAATATATATATTTTGATGATATTGATTTTTTGGAAAATAATGTAACAGATGTAAACAAAATTTTGCTGAAAAATAATGCCGCAAAAGTGTGTCATGAAAAATTGAACGATCGCCAATTGAAATGCCTTTTAATGGCGCTGCACTGCACCGATTGCAATGTCACTTTGCGTGCATTGGTATAGGACATGAATGAGTACTGTTAGGCAAGGTCACTATTTGTAACAAAAAAAAAGTGAAGGGCGCATTTGAAATGAGACATTTGATATTAGAATGTTATTTTTTGCAATTCATAAATTATATTCCAACAACGAAAGTCACGCACATTTTCAAGACGTTTTTAATCAATTTTTAGCAGCTAAAATTGATTTTAGCTGCATTAGAAAAATACACAGTTTTCTTACCGGAAAATAAATAAACTTTATTTATTCGAACTGTATTTTCAAGTAATTCTTCGATAATGCCAATAAAACCTCGATTCAGAGAGGTTTCACTGGACTTAATTTCTGTTGATTTTTCTAACGGAAGCTTTTTCCAATTTCAACAATAAATATATATCACTATATATAATTTCAATGCATATATACACTGAAACAAAATTGTGCTATACCACTGAAAAGTAGTGTAAATGTTTTTTCATTTCACAAAAATGTATGTCAATATTTAAATTATAAGGGAAAATATAAATTATATAAAAAAGCATATTTTAAGCTCCAATTTATTTTCCAAGCATTTCATTTTCTTTTGGGTGGAATCAATTAAAGGTGGAAATGTTTAAATTAAATATATGTGAAGATGAGTTGACTTCGGCTATAATTTCAGCGTCAGTGGCATTCTACAAATTCTCCACCTGAACTGAGTTCGTGCTTTTCTAAGTGGAGTTCTGTGGGATCCGAAAATTAGATGAACATTGGAGAGACTCATGCAATGTTGCCAAACATTTTATTTATTCACTTAAACTTTTGATCCATTTTTATATCTCAACAAAAAATTTTATTACAATTTTTTAATTTTTGCTTGATTAAACATGAAAAATCTCATACATATTTTATATATTATTACTGAATTTTTCATTTTATCAATAAATATTAGATAAAAATATTTCGTCTGGAAGAAACCTTTTAAATAAAAGAAATAATACAAAGGGAAAAATCAAATTGATGCAATTATTTTGATATTTTAATTTTTGAAATGGGAAAAATATAAAGCATCGTTTAGGATAATTTTGTGCATTTCTCATTTCTCATACTGTGAAAATCCCTGAAATGGCTTTGTCTTTATAAAAGCGATGCAAAAAGCAATGTGCCGTAACTTCAAGCATTTTCAATGCGGAAATAGCATTAAAGATTCTCTCAAGAAAAGAATATGTTGTACTGATTCTAAGCGAAAAGTATAATCATTTGAATGCTTATATAGTTGAGGTATTTTAAGAAACGTACTCAAAAGGGTTTTGTTAATTCAATCGATAACAAATAATCACTAGTATATACTTGTTTATTAATTAATAAAATTTAAAATATTTAAATAAAGAAACAAATACATGATTATTAAATAATAGAATTTTATACGCGAAAAATTATTAACTTTTGTATCAATAATATTTTATTATCATGTTTTATTTACAATAATATTTCATTTCACGTTTTATATACAAATAAATACAATTTACATATAACTTTGTGCCATTTCTTTAAACATATTTTTTCTCCTTTTTTCCATTTCCATTTTTCAAACGAAAAAAAAAAAAAACAATAAATAAATATAGATCAATGTGAAAAACAAGTTTTCTATTCATATAAAAGAATGCAACAAATAGGATTTTTGTACATTATTAAATTTCCATATAGAGTGCAATTTTTTGTTCGTAAAAATTATACTCAAAAACTGAATTACAATTAAAAAGTGCATTTTTCTAGAATAAAATGTAATTGATAAAATGTCATAAAAGAACAATTCATATTTTATCAAAATTGTTATAATTCAAATTCACAAAAGGTCACACGGAATATTAAATCAAATTTAATATCGTAGACATGTTGAAATGTGTTTAAAAATTAAAAATACAAAAAAAAGCGACAAAAGTTTATTTCCATTGTTCTGTTAAAAAGTCATTTCTAAATGCGCCGAATAATCAAATAAATTTTTAACTTCCCACCGAGTGTCATATTAATGATTTATTTCTTCTTACTCTTGGGGGAGCGACTTTTTTATGACGACGATTTTTCATAACTTTTACTTTATTGAAGTACAATGACACGGAATAATCTCTTATAATCAAAACTGAAATACCTTTTTGTTCATTTTAAACTTCATTTGATTTCATTAAAATTTCATTGCATTTAAAATTAATTTAAAAAAAAGGAAAGAAAGAGAAGAAAAACAATTCGTCAAAATCTTGATAATTCAAAGAGACAATCAATTTTGTACAAAAGATGTGTTTTTTCGTCTTTCATTTGCCGCCGCAAATTCTTTTTTCTTTTCTTAAAAATCTTGATTATGACGTGCGCTTTAAAACCAAAAGTGCCCTCGCAATAGTTAACATCATCTCTCTTTAGGTTGAATGAGTTATGAAGAAGAATAGTATGATACGTGTTACTTTTTGCACAAAGATATATTCTTAATCCAATAAAAAGTCTTAAGTCTATTTTTATATGACCTAGTTTGATGTCATATGACAAAAATTATACATTTTTTTGTTTTGTTAATTCTTCTTCAACGAATTTGCATTATTTAATTTTCGACCAAAAAAATCAATTCGGATTTTCAAACATTTTTTGTTCTATGATTATTAACATGTCAGCACTATATCCATTTTATAAATTTAAAATTTATTTTACTTTTTTAATTGAAATTGTATAGAAAAAAAGTTATATACAAGTTTAATAAAACATATATTTGATTTACAATCGATGAACTCGGTTCAATTATAAAAACAGAACAACGGCAAAAGTTTGTTATTGTATTTCATAACTTATTTTCTTTTCGTCAAAAAAAGATGAGTGAAATCTATTTAAAAATAAATGTCCAGGTAAGAGTTGAATGTTTTTCTTACGCCGTGTCAATCTCAGTACATCGAATGTAAATTTTGCATGTCAAAAGTTCGAATCACACGAATAATTAAGCGTCTGACTGTGTTTAAACTTTACTACTACTTTTTTAACTGAAAACAAAAAAACATATAAAAAATTCTGTTCTTTCTGTACTGTAAAAACAAAAGTTTAACTTTCCATTGAAGCATCATTCATTATCACTGTTAATTATTTTTCCATACATACTAGAATTCTAACTTTTTTCTCATTCCTCTCCCTTTCCTGACTCGATATTGCAACGTAAAACTTCACCTCATTCATATCAATACTTTCATATGGGATCAATTTACATAATCAACACGTTGCGTAATAGATATAAATCGAGAATAAATGTTTCAGTAGATCATAAGTGTTTGAATGTAAAAAAAAAAATTTTAATGTCAAGAAGTGCGCTTAATTAACTTAATTAAAAATCTACTTTATTAATTTGTTTATTTTATTTATTTTACATTTAAATTTAAATTCTGTTACTTTTTTTTCTTTCATTTTCTTTCTTTCATTTTTTAAACGTTTTCTTTTTTTTCATTTTTTTAATTACACTTTTTAATTTGTTATCACTTTGTGTTAATTTTAACTTTTCTACTTTACAAAAATTGAATTACATAACACACGTTTCGTGCACTAACAAAACCCTTACAGATAGAAAGCATTAGAAAACCGTATTGTCTAAATATTACATAAGTCCAAACCAGTAGCAAATAAAGTGATCTAAACTACATCTGAAAACCATAGCAAAAAAGTATCGTTATCAAAAAATGATTTCAAGTTGGCAAACAAAAGATAAGAAGTTTAATGTATAAACAACCACCTTCGACAAATCGCTGTCGTCGCGAATTTTTTCGAGGACCGAAATTTCGGTCGCACCAAGGCGTAAAATCATAACGACAATTAAAAATTGAATTAAAATTTCGCGCGACAGTCGTCGATACATTTTCGTCCAATTATATTTATGAGCGATCACTCACTGACAGCTTATAAAAAAGAAGATAAAAAAAGGGAAATTTGTTGTTCAATAGATCGCACCGATCATTCAGACATAATAATCATTTGTTAATTCTAAATTCTACACTGACACCCGATCTTTGCTCATTTTTGGCTCAATTTTTAGCATTGCTCATGCCCTAATGAGTGTGAAAATTGTCGTAATTGACAGTGAATTTTGGGCGAATTTTCGTTTGGTTTGAAGGACGAATTGTCTTTGGTGTTTAGGATTGTGACAAGTTGCTCATGAAAGCATGTGCAATACTGACGAGTATACGCAAAGTCACGCGCGAACGGCACATATGACAGCGCGCTACTGCACCCTCGAGCCTTACACCATCGCTCGACCCTTATTTCCCCCTCTTATCGCTTCATACCACTACGTCAGCTCTCGTGCTTACTTTTTACATTTATTTATTCGATACCAAGACTTTCTCCCCAATTTTATGGATGATGCTATATTTTATCATCAATTTTTCACTACTAAGTTTCGCTGTCTTCAATTTTTAAAATATAGTTTATTTTCATACAAAATTAACGTAAAAGTACAATTTTTTAAGAAAAAAACATTTTACACAGTAAATAAAGAAATAATATTAATTACTATATCTTTTATGAATCTGAGGACAACTCAAGGTCAATGTAAAAAATATCCTAAAATAATATACATTTTAACAATGTTTATATTACATTATAGTTTTTATTTATTTAAATAAATTCAAATTAATATATAATAATTGTCTACGTAAATATTGAATTGTTCTTAGTTTTATAAATTATATAGTATAGTAATGTTATTTATGAGACTTTTTTAATAATGAACTGAAAATTATCATAATCATAATTATTCAAAAAAATATCACTATTATTTTCTAGATATCATTTTTTAATTAATTAAAAATATTGTTATCAAATTTGTCTAAACCAAATAACTGTAACTAACTTTTCATTCAATTTGTATTAATTTAACTTAATTTTGTTCCACAGATAACATACATTTTTTTAGTATTCATTAACTAAAATGTAATGTAAAAGATAGACATTTACTCTGTTTGCTTCATTCCCCGATCCACACTGCTACAGTCTTGTATCCTAGACAACCGAGAAAGATATACAATGATAATGCAGTAATTTCGCACGGGCTTTACAAGTACATCGTCTGGGGCATAAGTCGCATTACTTTTATACCGTATTAAGATAAGAATTAAATAAATTATTTTACACGGCAAAAAATCTCGCGCGGATCAGCACTGCGTTAGGAACGGAAAGTTTACACATTTTAACGGCTTAAAGTTAGTTTGCCTTTAAGCGTTTTAAAGTTGGATTTGTGTTTATATAACATAAAATAATAATATAATAATAAAATATAGAACAATGAGAAATGTAAACTAAACTAAAAATAATATAATAAAAATGAAATAAAAAAAACAATAGAAACATTTTATTATTGTATATTATAAATTTGTATTTACTTAGATTAAATATAACCTTATATTTGTAATTATTATTTGAATAAAAATATTAATATAAAATAATCAATGCGAGTTATAATTTAGAATTTAAATATACTAAAAAACGACACAAAAATTGGTATCACTGAAGCAAGATGACAAACATAAAAAAAACGTCAGCACTGACTTAACCTCACTTTTGCACGAGACAGCTTTATTTATACTTTGTCGCGCCACCTACAAAGATACAACAATCGATTGTGTTTGCTGAAATTTCATCATCCTTATATTTCTGCCTGATTACATTAATCTGCGCAACCTACAACGGATGTGTCTCTGCTTTTCATTTTTGTTTATTGTGCCTTGCTGATTTTGAGGTTATTATTTACAAAACACAAAATTACACGAACAAAAAACAAGCACAAGAGATGTCCGTGGTCGTCGAAACAACGATCGGCGACTTCACCGTTGATCTGTTTACTGCTCGGCGACCTCAGACAACTTTGAATTTCTTGAAACTCTGTAAAATTAAATATTATAATTGGAGTCTGTTCCACACGGTGCAGCCAGGATTTATAGCGCAAACCGGCGATCGCACGTCCAAGGGCGATGGCGGCGAGAGCATATTCAGTCAAATCATCGGCGAGAAGGCACGATTTTACGAGGCCGAAAAGATGCCAAAAATCAAACACGATCGCGCCGGTTTGCTATCGATGGTCAACTGCGGCGACAATATGCTGGGCTCGCAATTTTTTATCACCTTAGCGCCCAATTTACAGTCGCTGGATAATGAGCATTGTGTCTTTGGTGAGATTGTCGAAGGATTGGAAATTATATTGAAGTTTAATGAAACTATTTGCGATGGATCGCATAGACCCTATCAGGATATACGTATTTCACATACAGTTATATTGGAGGATCCTTTCGATGATCCTAGAGGTAATTTTGAGTTTAATTTGTGTGTTATTGTAATGATTTATTGTGTTTATTACTCTGTTGCCAATAACAAGGACGAACAATCACTAACTTGTATTGTAAATATGTATTTTAAATGGGGTTGGGGTCCTTATTTAATTGGCAATTATGGTTTATAATATTTGAAATTTGAAGATAATTAATACAAAGTAAATAAAGGTTATTAAATGTTGTCACAGTGTAAATATGTGTTCACATTTCATCTAAATAATAATTATATTTACTTAATTTATGGCATAAAGTTTTGACGAATGTATTTTCCATTTCTACAGTTAATTTGAATTTATACTGAAGTACTTTTTAACGATTTAAAGTTTGTAAATTAATTATTACTTTCGAATTTCAACTATTATAAATCAGAAGTTTTAATCTTCAAACTTTCTCAGCCATTCACTTTGTGTTAAAATGATAAAATATGATAAAGAATGTTAATATTTTTTAAAGTTAAAATATTAGACAATTACGTTTAAAAAATAACTAATTAATTAATTTTCTGCGTGAACTTTAGCAACTGTAGTTATTCAAACTATTCAAATTCATGCAACAACATAATTTTTATTTCTAAACTTTTTTATTACACAATTTTTAATATTTATTTTTTATTTACATAGGTCTTATTATTCCGGAACGAAGTCCATCGCCCACCCCCGAAGTACTATCAAGTGATCGAATCGGCGCCGATGAAGCAATCGACGATTATGCCGGCAAAACCGCCGAAGAGATTGCGGAGATGCAAAAGGACCAAGAAGCCAAAGCCCGTGCGACTATTTTGGAAATGGTCGGTGACATTCCGGACGCGGACATAGCACCGCCAGAAAACGTACTTTTTGTATGCAAACTAAACCCAGTTACAACCGACGATGACTTAGAAATCATTTTCAGTCGATTTGGCAAAATAATCGGCTGCGAGGTGATAAGGGATCATCAAACCGGCGACTCATTACAATATGCGTTTATCGAATTCGAGGACCGAAAGAGCTGTGAAGCTGCGTATTTCAAGATGGATAATGTTTTGATCGACGAGCGACGAATTCACGTGGATTTCTCGCAGTCAGTCGCGAAAATGCGATGGCGAGGGAAAGGCAAGGGGATTCAGTATTTCGACGATGAGAAGAAGCGAAATAAAAGTGATAATACAAATAGAAATAGAAATGACAATGGTAATAACCGAAATCAAAAGTTCCTGAAGGATCGTAATTTTGAGAAAAATGAGAACGACCGAAGATCGCACAAACGACGAAGTCGGAGTAGAAGTCGAGGCAGGAGTAACGAAAGAACGGAGAGAAGAAGTAGATCGCCACGGGGAGGAAATCATTACAGGAAACGTGAGGAAAGATCACGGGAGAGGTACAGACGAAGGGAAAAGTATGTTGAAAAGCCTCGAGAAAAATCGCGGGATAAGTCAAAGGAAAGACGTGAAAAGGATAAGTCGAGAGATAAGCATAAGGAAAAGAAACGCGATAAGCGGGAAAGAAGTGAATCTTGTGAGAGGAAGAAGAAGAGCAAGAAAGATAGGAAGAGAGAACGAAGTAGGAGCAGAAGTCGACGAGAAAAGGAGGATTATTCTCCGAGAAAAAACAAAGACAAACATCGAAAGGGAAGATAGTAGAAGAATTTAGGTTTTGTTGTCTGCCTGAGAGAAGACTGTAATGATTTTTTGTACATATATACACGACAATTACAATAAATTATTTTATATTATAAGTCAGAGTTGTTGTTTAATGATTATATCCTGTTTACGTAATATTAGAATTAGGAAATTAATAATAGAGACTTCAGAAGATGTTTGAAAATGATAAGTTAAGAGTAATAATAAAATTAGGAAGAAGACGTTTTTGGACAAAAATTTACAATTTTCAAAAATGCATAAAATCTTCATTTTTGTCTTCGTTGATTTTAGAAAAATTATAGTATGTCTAAAATTAAAAAAACTAGATTTTTAACAAAAAATTGTAAAAATTGTGCAAAATTATAATAAATAGTAAAAAAATTAATTTGTTTAAACACAATTTTAGATGATATATCATTAAAAACGTAACTTACAAGGAACATTTAATGTAATAATAAAATTTGTAATGTTGTCATCACTGTTCTGAAACTGACAGAACATAATCTTACCGTAGAAAATAGAACGAAATAGACGATGCAGCTTGATTTAGTAGACAAAGATAGCAACAAGGTTACAGAGTGCATTTGAGAAAAAGATCTGATGTTTTTTATTTTCATAACACAGATCTTCAGTGTCTGCCAGGGAAGTCAGACATCAGACTGAACTCTTTAGGTTAAAATTTAAACAAGTAATACGGGTATTCACGAACTATTGATAATAATGAAATAAGAAAGTATTATATCGAATATATCATTTTTGCGTAACACTTAAGTGATTTCGCACGAATTTCTCATGGCAGTCTCATTCAATGACTTGGCATATACAAAATCATTTACTCCTCGAGAATATCAGGTTTGTGTAAATTGTTGTCTGTGTAAGATTTGTTTACACTGAATATTTTTAATTTATTCATTAATAAATTTGCAATTTTAGGTCGAACTATTGTATGCTGCTAAAGAAAAGAATATTATCGTATGCCTTGGAAAGTATCCAGAGCAAACTTTTATTGTAATTAAATTAATACAAGAATTATCGGTTAATTGTAGAAAGTAGGTATAATTTTTATATTAATATAATATTAATTATTTTTTAGTTTATTGATCATTTATTGAATACATTTTGAACATAATTTTAGGAAATTAACAGAAAATGGTAAAAGAATAATTTATATTCTTCGAGATCCAGAAAAATGCAAAATTCGTGCAAATTACATTCAACAGCTTACCGATTTATCGGTATCGCTGGTTATCCCTGAAACAATATCAGAAACAGATGACTTTTTATCCACGAACAATGTGCGTATCTCATTTTAACAATATGACGATATTTTTATTTTATTTTTATTTCAATTTTATATATCTGCATTTAATATTTTTGTAGGTATTAGTAACTACAACTGAACTATGCGCACAGCTAATTAGTCAAAAGAAAATTTGCGTGAATAATGTTAATTTAGTTATAATAGATGAGTGTCACAAGTCAGAATCTGACGAGAACGTTACTTTGATTCTGAAGACAATTTTAAATAGTCAAAATGTGCCAAGGACTGTTGGATTAGCCGTGCCTTTATTTGGACTAACAAATGATCCAGGAAGATTGGCTTTCGAGATCGAAAGGCTCGAGAATATTTATCATTGCGACATCGAGACTGCCAGCGATGTTCTTTCCATATTACGGTTACTTATCTTATTAAAAAAAAGTTTACTAAATATAAAAATCTAAAAAAATGAAAAATACAATAATATTTCTAAATGAAAAATTATAATTTGTCATTGTTTTAATTGTACAGATACAGTCCGAAACCGAAGGAATACGTGATTGAATATGAAGAGGACAAAGGTGGCGAATTATGCGATGAGTTAAGAAATTTAGCTTTGGATACGTTGAAATTTTTGGAAGATCATCGTTATGATCCTACAGAAATTTATACGGAAGAATTTCTCGAAGACATCCAAAAAATTCCAAGTCCAGTGATCAAACCGTGTGAAATGATCCATGATTTTCTGTTTGTCCTGGAGACATTGGGACCGTGGTGTGCTGATTGCGCGGCATTATCTCTGTTGATTATAACGGAGAAGCTCAAAACCAAAACTCCTTATGAGAGACATTATCTTTTACTTAATGTTGTCGCAACTTTATTTATAAAAATTAGGTAAAACAACAAGAATTTATTTGAATAATATATTAAATGATAAAACATATATAGATGACATTATTGATATAAAATAAATATTGTTTCAGAGCTGTATGTGATAATGCTTTTGAGCATCTGACTGAAAAAGAGAGAATATATCAATTCTCGTCTCCGAAAGTACATAAGATATTGCAAACGTTGAAAACGTTTACTCCGTTTTATAATAAAGATAAAGATAATAATAAAGAAGCTAGTTTAAATAATGACGTTAAAGTTATTAACAGTAAGTTTTCATCGTCTAATATTCATCAATTTCTTATTTAAAAATGCAAATATTAAAGTTATTTGTTTTCTACAATGTTTAGAATCAAAAACTAATAAGGATGAAAAGGATGAAAAGTCAACTGTTAATCCGAAGAGATGGCGACATTCCGATGATAACAATAGACGATCGAAATTTCGAAATCCTCGTACTCTTACGGAACCGGACGTACTTTGTGGCGTAATATTCGTTGATCGAGGATTTATCGCTAAAGTGTTGTTTTATTTATTAAACGTATGGTTAATTCTTTCGATGAATAGTAAAACTGTACATTTCTTGTACAACAACGCTAAACCAAGTTTTTTTTGCAGGAAGCAAGCAAATACGACGAGGATCTACACTTTTTATCTCCACTATATACAAATGATAGAAATTCTGATAATGTCAGTTATTTGCAGGACATCGAAATTGAGCACAGAAAACAAGAAGAGGTTTTAAAACGATTTCGAATTCACGAGTGTAACCTTTTAATCGCGACCTCAATTTTAGAGGAAGGTAACGTAAACTAATAACTATTATTTAAATTAAATCGATAACGAACTTTATGAGATAAATTTAAGTATTCCTTTTTTCTTTCATACAGGAATTGACATTCCAAAATGCAATTTTGTGATGCGATACAATTTTCCAAAGAATTATCAGTCATACGTACAATGCAAGAGTCGTGCTCGTGCAATCGACGCATTACATGTATTATTAGTCTCGAAAAATTCAACGAAAGAATGCGTTTGGCAATTAGCCTTATATTATTATACAGAAAAGGTATTATTTGTTTCTTCATTCATTTGATAAAATTAACGTTTAAATTTCAATGCATTTTAAAATCAACTTTTTAATATTCGCAGATTTTATTACAAAAATGTTCAAACTACGAACCAAAAAGTAAAGAAGAAGCAGAAGCTGATTTGTATTCATTTTTGTTGCCTCAGTACAAACCGCTCGAACCCGAAGACGCATCGAAAGTTAACTTCAATACGGCCATTTCTTTGATTAATCGGTAAACCTTTTATTAGCAACGTTAACTTCAACATATTATATAAACAAATATTAACATAATTAAAACTTATTGATTTTTTTTCTTTTCAGTTATTGTGCAAAATTACCAAGTGATACTTTTACAAGACTAACACCAGAATGCAGTACAGTAAGCGTTACTGTAAACGATCGTTCGATGTACATCTGTTCCTTACGTTTACCTATCAATTCTCCTCTGAAATATGTCGTAACGGTTAGTTGATAATGTTAAACAAAATAATTGAAGTAACAAATTTAACAATGAATTTAGTCTGATTTTGTATTCAACTACATTTTCTAGTCATATGCAATGCCAAATCGAGCGATGGCTCGGCGAATGGCAGCTTTACAAATGTGCGTTCATTTGCACAAAGGAAACGAACTCGATGACAATTTGGCTCCCATAGGAAAAGAAAATTTCAAGGCCAAACCTGAAGATGCGGAAGTGCCAGCCCTGCCAGATGAAAGTCGAGTTGACTTTTCCGAAGCACGACCTGGCACGACCAAACGTCGACAATATTACTATAAGAAGGTACTTTGAGATAAAATTTAGAAAATTACATGTTCCATTCAATTTAAAAACTGTATTCATTCATTCTTTCAATAGACTGCAGAATCTTTAACTGACTGTAGACCAATTCCCGGAGTTCCTGCTTATTTATATCATATTCACATGGTTCTGACTTGTCCTTTGCCGGAAGAACAAAACACCAGAGGTAGACGTATTTATCCTCCCGAAGATGCTGCCATTGGATTTGGAATTTTAACGTTAAAGAAAATACCAAAAGTAATCACAACTTTTTCTTGAATAAGAATTACGATGTGCCATTAAACGTAATGGAAAAATTATAATCCATGAAATTGTTATGTTTCAGCTCTGTCCATTTCCGGTTTACACGAGATCGGGCGAAGTGCACGTTCAATTGAAATTGAGTAAAAAGACAGTAATTCTAAGTGAGTCTGAAATCGATAAAGTCGTGACATTCCTTAAATATACATTCACGAATGTCTTGAGACTGCAAAAGTATTTGATGATGTTCGATTATAATGCATCAGAAAATTCATACATAATTGTTCCGGTAAAGAAAGGTAACTTGAATTTGTGATTTGATATAAAACAAAAATTGAAAATAAAATTGATTAAAATATGTTTTACTTTTAAAATTATGATCGTAGAAACGTCAGATCCAAATTCTAATATAACTGTAAACTGGAGTTTTCTCGATAAAATTAGTCAAAATCAAATCACAATACCGACGAAAATTCCAGATGAAGAGAGAAAAAATTTCAAGTTCGATTCGTCAACGTATCATGATGCTGTGATAATGCCTTGGTATCGAAACCAAGATCAACCTCAGGTGTGACGATATATATTTTTTCATAAAAATATTAATACATTTGTAAAAATGTTGTTGTTGTATTTTTATAACTTAAATAAGTGTTAGAAAGATGTTAAAAGACCTTTTCAGTACACTGATAAGAAAAAATATGGTCCTCAACTAGGGAAAAATTGCCGAATTTCACTTGTGTGAGATTTTTGCACTCGCCTTCGACTCGTAAATCAAAGCTCACACTCGTCTCAAATCAGCAATTTTTTCTCCCTAGTTGTGGAATATACTATTCTTAATTTTTCCTTCTCTTTTAGTATTTCTATGTCGCCGAAATCTGTACGAATTTAAGTCCAAAATCATCTTTCCCTGGAGATGATTATAGTACCTTCGAAGAGTATTATTTGAAGAAATATAATATTCAAATTCAAAATTTAAATCAGCCGCTATTAGATGTCGATCATACGTCAGCTAGACTAAATTTCTTAACTCCAAGGTAAAAATACAGTATTTATTATCTCTTAAAACTGTATCATTAATGTAGTTTGTAGACAATACATTTATACATTATAAGAGATAAATTAAAAATTTGATTATGTTTTACAGATACGTTAATCGCAAAGGTGTGGCTTTGCCGACAAGCAGTGAAGAAACAAAACGAGCAAAACGAGAGAACTTAGAACAAAAACAAATTTTAGTCGCGGAATTATGTGCGGTTCATCCATTTCCAGCTTCTCTTTGGAGACAAGCAGTTTGTCTGCCTTGTATATTATATCGCATTAATGCACTTTTACTTGCCGACAAAATTCGTTGTCAAGTTGCGGAGATGATTAATTTGGGAAAGGAAAACCTCGACCAAGGTAAACATTTATTTGATGAATCTAATTTCCTTCAAAATATTATATTACTCCACTCGTGAGCTCAGTTGATTCATTTCTGACTCTTGAACATGGCAACACTCGCTTTGCTTGTGTTGTCATCCTGCTCACGCATGGGAAAAGTATGTCCTGAACTCACTAGGTAAGTAATATTAGTATATTACTAAGATTAATCTTTTTATATTTTTTAGATTTCGAATGGCCACCGCTTGATTTTGGCTGGAGTCTTGCTGAAGTATTGAAGAACGCAAAAGAAGCAGAACGAACGAGTGAAACGAAATCTAAATCACTCGGAAAAATTGCAGAAAAGCCGTCAAAAATACTTCCAAAAACAAAACCGGACATCGATGAGTCCAAAGAAGAGAAAACCGAGAACAAAGATTATTCTCAATCAAATGGAGAGGAATTAGAAATTGGTACTTGGTCCAACGACATGGCTGTAAATGCAATGACTTTTGACTCCAAAGAGGCGTTTCCCATCGACATCACTGCATTGGAAAATGATGACTTTAAATGGGGCGATGTGCGATATGGTTCTCCCGTTTATGAATCTGATCCGGATAACTACGATTCTGATGAAACCTACAGTGATGATTTCGCTGACACTGACGAAGACAGTGATGACGACGATGCTATGGGTTTAAAAATATCTTACATGAGTGAAAATGTTGCCGAAGCACTTGAGGACGAGAATGATATAAGAAAAAACGAAATTAACAAAAGGATTCTCAACCTATTAGAACAGGAAAAAAATTCCAATGAAAGCGAATGGTTATATTCCAAAGATGATGAACCGGAACTGTTGTTAACTCATCGAGAATCGCATTTCAAATTCGCGCGGGAAAAGGAAAAGGAGATTCTGTCGTCAGAATACTTTATTCCAAGCGATCGAGAAGTTGCCATAAAAAAGAAGAGTGATGTGAAAACCAAAGTCGAGGAAAACGAAGAATCACAACTGGAACACGCAGAATATATCAAGGAAATTGCGGCAAAGTTTCGGGAAACAATTTCGCAGAATAATTGGAAACCGGAAATAACAGCAGAAGTTATTACTGATTTAACACCAGTAGAAGAAAACTTTCGAGACGAAAGTTTGTTTAGTTTTGACGAACAACCGGAACTGGAAGGTCATCCTGGTCCAAGTCCCAGTTTGATTTTGCAAGCTCTTACGATGTCCAATGCAAACGACGGTATCAATTTAGAACGTCTGGAAACAATTGGCGATTCGTTTCTGAAGTACGCAATAACGACGTATCTTTATTGTACTTATGATAACATTCACGAGGGTAAACTGAGTCATCTGCGATCAAAGCAGGTGAGTAACTTAAACCTTTACCGACTTGGACGTCAAAAGATGCTTGGGGAAAGTATGATTGCAACAAAATTCGAACCTCATGATAACTGGTTGCCACCGTGTTATTATGTGCCGCGCGAATTGGAGCAGGCGTTGATTGAGTCAGGAGTACCATCAGCATTTTGGAATCAGGCGAATATACCGTCATTGCAAGAAGTAGATCCCACCGAAATCAATCAGTTAGTGAAGGTGACAGAAGAAAAATTAGGCCAAGTGAAGAGCGAGTTGGATCAGAATGACGGACATCTGGTGATGAATAATGAAATGGTGGATAATTACAAGTGTTTTATACCGTACAATTTGATTACTCAACATAGTATACCGGATAAAAGTATTGCGGATTGTGTGGAGGCGCTGATTGGGGCCTATTTGATTGCCTGTGGTCCAAGGGGAGCGCTTTTATTTATGGCCTGGTTAGGAATACATGTTTTGCCAACAGAAAAAGTGTGTATCTACAGTGAAGAGAAACCAGAGAGAACTGTACCTGGAAGTACGCCGTTTGTGAAGGAGATTATGGAGGATGGAAGAACTTGCTGGACACAGGTTCGAAGTTTATAGTTTTAAGTTATATATATTGAAGTTAAAAGAAGTTAGACGAAGAAATAAAAGTTACATACAAATAAATGTTTATATAAGTTAGAAAATTTAGAAAGTAGAATAATGTATAGGTTAAAAATAAATTATGATATCTTATAATTTTAATTTAATATAAATATTTTAGATTCGACATGGAAGTTTAGAACAGCCACCCAAGCCACTACTGCGATATGTTCCTAATCCAGAAGCCGAGCTGGAAATGATGTTAGACGGATATGACAAATTAGAAGAATACATAGGATACAAGTTTCGTGACAGAAGTTATCTCTTGCAAGCCTTTACGCATGCGTCATATCAACCAAACAACCTAACTGATTGTTATCAAAGACTCGAATTCCTGGGCGATGCAGTTTTAGATTATTTAATAACCAGACATCTGTACGAAGATTCCCGACAGCATTCCCCGGGTGCTTTAACAGATCTACGATCGGCTCTTGTGAATAATACAATTTTTGCTTCACTTGCAGTGAGATGTGGCTTTCACAAATATTTCCGTCATTTATCGCCGGGACTTAATGTAGTAATTGATCGATTTGTTAGAATTCAGGAGGAAAATGGACATTCTATTAGCGAAGAGGTAATTTTATTACATGAAATTAAAAAAGAAAAAAGAAGTTAATTAAAAATGCATGCATTTTTTCAGTATTATTTAATTGGCGAAGAAAAATGTGAAGAAGCTGAAGATGTGGAAGTGCCAAAAGCTTTAGGTGATGTTTTTGAATCGCTAGCCGGTGCCATTTATTTGGATAGTAAAATGTCGTTAGACGCAGTTTGGGGCGTTTATTATCAAATAATGAAAAACGAAATAGGTATGAAAATAAAAGATATGTACATCAAGTTTGTCTTATTTAACGAAAATAAATAATATTATTAAAATCTGTTCTTTTTTATTTTTAGAACAATTCAGTACAAATGTTCCAAAATCGCCAATAAGAGAATTATTGGAACTAGAACCGGAAACTGCTAAATTCGGTAAACCCGAGAAATTAGCAGACGGTCGACGAGTTAGAGTTATCGTCGATGTGTTTGGAAAAGGATCATTCAAGGGTATTGGACGAAATTATCGAATTGCTAAGTGTACTGCGGCAAAATGTGCTTTAAAAAAGTTGAAGAAAAATCAAAATGTTCAAAAAAGTAAATTTTAATTTAAGGGCACTAATGTCATGCACAATTTTTGTACCGAATTTTTATACACAGTTGTATCGATAATCTTTACACATCGATATAAAAGTGTATTATCGTCGATAAGTGTGTATTTGAATGGAGACAATAATGAATACGTAAAAACAAGAAACAATTCTTGTGATATTTGTGAATTGTTGTATCATTTTTTTATCTTAATATTTTTTCAAGAACATTTTATAGTACTTTTTATTAGAAACCGTTGAATGAAAAATACTTTAAACAAATTAAATTGTTAAATTAATCATTATTTTATTGATAAAATGAAATATTGCACAAATAGCAAAAAAATGTTTACGATAGAATTATGAAAAATAACGTGAAATTATTGTTTTAAACACAAGATGATTTTGAAAAGTAATAATGTGTTTTCAAATTGGAATATTATGGAATTTTATCGTTTTAAAAAATATATAAATTTATTCTACATATTTTAAGTATTTTGTTAATTCAACAGGAGCAATTTACTGTGTTATTAAGAATAGAAAAAATGTTTCATTTAACCAAAGTTATTTTCATAAAGTGTATTTGTTTATGGAATTACGAATTTGTTTGTAATATATTAATTAGATAATTTAAATGTGATTAAAAAAAAGTAATTTAAATGGAACATATATGATTAAAAACTGACAATACTGTTAACAAATAATTAAAAAGTATTGTACGGTTATTGAATAAGAAAGTATATAATTGATTGTATAGACAACACAAGTCTTTCATATATCGTGCAAATCAATGTGAAATAACTTCATTTGTCATTATGGATTTTTCAAAAAATGTATCGTTCAATCAACTTATTAAACAAAACTTTTTATGTATAAATTAATTCCGATTGCGTTTTATTTAATTAGGGTAACAAATTACTTTATTCAAAAAATAAAAAAAAAACATTTATTTATTGTTTAAATTTTTATTATGTATTCATTCATATTTTATTAATTGGAAAACACTTAAAATTAATTAATAAAAATATGAAAAAAGGATAAACAGATAAATGTATTATTTATTACAGTAGTTATTTGTATTATTTATTTATATAATATAATAAAAATATTGTATGTCGTCACTCCAATGGAAGAATGTACAACCTTGGTGAAAGAACAGAATTATATAGACATTGCTTCTTCTTATAATGTATATATATATATCGTGTCTTTTTTATCTGACAATGTTGTCAAGGTTGCACGAAATTTCGACTTTTTCATGAATTTTCCACGTTTTTGTGAAATACGAATAAACATCTGATTTTCAACAATTTTCCAATGTTTTTAAATAATAATATTTATTTAAATGATCTTTACATTTAAAAAAACGAAAATTATCTAAATGACCAATGCGCAAGTACTAACGTCAAATATTTAACGCGCCTGCTGCCGGGTTAAATTAAAAATATTCGCAAACATTTATATTTACATTTTATATTTTTTTTTGATATTTTATATTACATATATAAGAGTTCCGATATTATATTATAAATATTCTAACATACTTTTGAATGTTTTTAATTATAGTTTGCTTAATAAGTAATAGACTACCTGCATGGATTTGAATCAATACAAGTAGCGCCTCTAGTGGTGAGAATTTCTTAAGTTTTGGGATTAGCGCGAAATTAAATATAACATAATAATTAAAATAAATAAATAAAATATAATGAAATATATTATTAATATAGTATAATATAATATATTATAATATAAAACATAAAAATATTACATTCAAATGGCAATAATTTTAGTTTATGAAATACATAAACAAATCTCAGCTTAATCCCAATTACGCAGGCGGGAGCCACTAGAGCGGCGCTGATATCGCTAATGGCGATATCAGTTTTGTTTTTTACTAATTTATTACCTAGCTTCTAACCAAATACACTTAGATTTATTAATTGAAATCCACATAAACTAATCACAAACATTATATTTTTTACATAAAATACAGCTATATATTTATATTAATATTTTTTTTATTTATTCAAACTCTCATAAATAACGCATATATATACATTAATGTGTTTGCCCCAACGCTAATGTCATTCGAGCTCCATAGGTGGCGCTTTAATTAGCTGATCAAGATATTGACATAGCGTATATTGAACTTTTTTATTTTTTAAATGTTAAAATTGTAGTTGATAAGGTCAACATTTCAGCAAGTAAAAAATTGTTAACAATTGAGAAACCATCGGAAAGTAAATTTATATATTCAATATAATCTATTACAGACAACGGACATTCGCGCATGTTCACTGTACGTTTGGTGTGTTTTGTGCACTTGTGCAAAAAAGAAGCTGTTTCACTAGTGCACAAAACATGTCAAAAACAAAGTGCGCATGCGCGAAGGTTCGATTCTTAAATTAACTTATTTTTAACATACAGAACATGTGAGAAATACTCTACTTTTAATGCACTTCGTTAAATCAATGTATTTTAATTATTGATTTCCAACAATCAGTCTTTAAAAAGTGAATACATTATAATTTAATTAATACTGAACAAAAATTAATTCATTATTTTTTATTAAATATTTTCATTTCAAAATGTTGATTAATACAAAACATTTCTATCGAAAACACTAGCAGCGATTATTATTCTTTTGCAGTGTAACTTCGCTTCGTCATAAACACTCGCGTTGTATCAACCAATGAGCGAGCGTGTCAGTCTGGTCAGCTGTTCTGTTTGTTACGTTCGCAGTGACATCCACAATTCCACAGTGACTATAGTCACTGACATCCATATCGGGCGGGTCGTGGTTGTGTGTCGTAAAGGTGGCACTCTGTAGTGGTTTTCATGTCACGTGAGATAATGGCTTGGTCGACGAGAAACTAACAAACCCCCGAGACAGCCGATTTTCGGTTCAATTTGTCACGTCGTCCGAGACTCTGGTTTCGCGTTTGTTCGATCGTCAAAAGACAACACAGGTAAGCATCACATTTAATCAAAAGAGTTAAAACTAGATCGTCATTTTCGTTCAGTTAAAAATTAAACACTTGTCTTCCTTCATCGTATACAAACAATTTCTAAGTCACGAGACCTGACGTTTCGTCGTACTGCGATTTTGGATTTTTGCTAATTCTCGATTTCTAAATGCATTTATTGGGATCTTTTGTTATTACTTTTATTCAACTTGATATTTTGTTTCGATTATTATGTTATATTAAATTTACATATAAACAATTTGGCAAATTGTATAACATTTTATTATGAATATATATGTGACGTATATATGTATACATGTAAAATTTATTTTATAAAATATGTGAATTTGATATAAATAAACTAAATAAATTAATTTAATATAAATTAAATACAATGATAATTAATTAACTTCAACTTTGTTTCATACAATTAATATTAATTAATGAAAAATATAAATCATAAAAACATATAAACGAAATTTCGGTTTTGTAAGTTAGACTTTTTTACACATTTTTGAAATGCATGAAATTACATGTATGTATATATATGCAAATATTCATATATGAAGTATTAATAACAATATATATTATGTGAAATACTAATCGAAAATCGAATGCATGAAGGAATAATGATTAATAAATGATAAAGTATGTTTAAATAGGCAACATAGAAAGTGAGTCAACAGCTATTGATTTTACGAATGCGTGACATTAGGCGCCATCGGGCTCGACGGAGCGTCGGACGGGACCGTCGCTTTCAAGGTTCTGACAGCGGTTCGTGGTGTGCGAGCCGCTGTCACGTGGAAATACGCGCCTTATGTAATGTTCACGAGGATCAACGGTTCAGCCACACCCCCGGCGCTCTAACGAGTCCGTTCAAATTCGCTTGATCGAGTTTCCAGTTTCACTTCGCATTATTCATAACACAAAATCACATCCAAATCTTAATTGCAATTTGGTTTATCTTATCTTGTTTTTAGTTTCGTGTTCGATTTGATATCTTTGTGTGAATTTGACAACTTTTGGTGAACTTATTGAGTTGTTTAGTTTTAATGATGTGGCTTTTGGGTGACACATTTGTGATGTTGATTAAAATTTGGCAGTGCAAAATTGAAATATGCCGTAGCCAGATCTACGAGATACAGGTGGTTGTTGTTCATGTTGCAGCTGGATTGTTTAGTGACAGTTCTAGTGACCTAGTTATTTAAATATACACAATTTTTGTGTATATTATACTTCAATATTGGCTATTTTTTAACATTTTATTTAAATATCAGATATTTTTTAGCATTTACTATATATCTAACAATATAATAATGATATAAAATTTAGTGACAGTTTAATAAAACAAAGTGAACTTGTAAATTAATTATAAATTATTTCTTAAAATTGTCAACATTAAAACTGATTTATATTTTGAAGTAAGGAACCAATACTAACAAAACTAACATATATATTTAAATTTAATTGTTTTTTTCTTATCAAAGTATATATAAGCTAAATTTTATTTTTAATTTATTGATGTTAAAAAAATAAGACATACTTTCTTACAAATATAAACTTTGTGTAAAATTTTATTTGAATAATATATGATTTATTGATTAATGTTGAGAATTAAAATTTATACTATAGAAGTGATGTATATTATATACACAAATGTATAAACGTAAAATGTTTGATGAATATTTTTATTATAATTAAGCTAAAATTAAAATAAATTCAACGTTTGAAATACAAATGTAATAAAAATATTTCATTTGAAGCGTAAAGAGAGTTATGTCGATTATTGAATTATGTTATATTAAGTTAGTTACAATTGGACAAATGCGTTCCGTTATACTTAAAATGTTAGTTTCTTTCGTTAATATTTAATCCATTTCACTCCCATGTGTTATTCATATTTTAAGATTCGATGAGTTTACACATACAAGCATAACTGCTCTCGTTGAGTTAAATGGATTTAATAAGTATCTGTCGAAGTGTATTATTTATAAACGAATCAAAAACATGATTCTTTGAAACTAAACGTATTTTTAAGTTGACAGTTGAATACATCATCAATATTGAAAAGTGTTATCTTTGAATATAAAAATAACTTAACAAAAAATTATTGACTGTTTTTTAAAAATAAAGTATAATTTATGTGGTTTTTAAGTGAATCAATATTGATTTGACTCAGTTCATTTGGAAAGAGTGTTACTTTAACAAAATTATGTTCTATTTTTATGAACATAAGTTCAGGAAAATGTATTCTTTTCATTTATTTATTTTCGAATTACAAATATTAATTTGAGTGAAGCACAAAATGAATTTGCATTAACTTTTTTAAATTTCCCTTCTAATAAAAGAAAGCTTTCGTTTAAATATTAATAATTGTAATAAAAATTGAAATGAATGAGATTCTAAATTATTATGATGTTTTCAGGTGGTTATTTGATAACCTTCCCATAATCCCGTAAAAGCAAAAATGACAGAGTATTGGTTGATATCTGCGCCAGGCGACAAGTCCTGTCAACAGACTTGGGAAACGATGAACAATCTGACTTCAAAGCAGAATTCATTATGCGTGAACTACAAGTTTCACATTCCCGATCTAAAGGTGGGCACGTTGGATCAGCTGGTGGGCCTTTCGGACGATCTCGGCAAGCTTGATTCTTATGTTGAGCAGGTGACACGAAAGGTAGCGAATTACTTAGGCGAGGTTTTGGAGGATCAGAGGGATAAAATTCATGAAAATCTGACGGCAAACAACAGTAAGTATGTGCGCATTTTGATTGTTCCGTAGGGCCTGTTGTTTACCATGTGTCTCAAGTAATCAAGACAAAATCAAAAAAGCCAACAATCGAAATGAAATCATCAGTGTTGTAAATTATGTCTCTCGTCAATCCAAACCGTCGGTGTTTTGATCAAATTCGTATATATCAGCTTATTGACATAAATTATATTAATTCAATTTTAGTTATCATTTTTTTCAATTATTTGCATTTTTTGATTTTAATAAGAACAATTTATGAATTGTCAATACGTTGATTTCCTAATTTTGAATTGTGTGACAAGCGACGTTCTTTGTGTGATCGTTGCATTTGAATGTTGGATATCATTATAATCCCAATGACATTGTGCGAAATCAGTATATTTGTCCCGATGCCATTAATTTATTGATATGCATTAATTTACAACGCTGAGCGTGTTCGAGAGTTCAAGACACCAATTTTCCAAAACTTCCCCTCCTCCTTAGTATCACCCCTTATCCACTTAGCCCTAATGAAAATTCTAATTACTTATCTATTGATACTTGTAAATGAACATTATTTTTCGTCGCTTTAATATCTGATCTACGTTCCTTTTTCGTGTATTTTTTGGCCTTTTCATCTTTTCAACAAAGTCAATTCAATCGAATTTTTTTCTTTTTCATATTGAAAATTCGACGAAAAAAAAGAACTTCGTGCAGCGTATTGGCGATGTTGAATATTTCATAAAGTTGTTCGATAACATAGAACTATCCTGTGAAAAAAAACTATGTGATAAATGATTTGGCATAGCAAATTACATAAAATATCATATGAAAACTTGTATAAAAAATTATGAAGAAATATTGAAAATTAAAATGTAAAAACGCTACTCAAAAATATATAAATTAATTATAATTTCAAAATTGCAAAAATGTGAAATTTTTAGCGCCCTTCGGCAAATAGAAAATCTTAAATTAATGCAATTGTTACATTTAACTTACCACACTTCTGGATTCAGTTTGCTTACGAGAAATGAAGCGCTATCTTGCGGCGAACTTACTAATAACTCTGCTGTTATTTGAATTATTTGGCGCCAAACTTATTAAAAGCTGAACCCTGTGAAAAGGTTTTTTACAGGGTTAGTAAACGTAAGCGCCGCAAGGTGGCGCTTCATTTCCGCAAGTAAGTTGAATTCAGAAATAAATAAATTAAATGTAATAATTGTATATTAATGTAAGATTTTGTGTTTACCGAAAGGTGTTACAAATTTTAAATGTTTGTAATTTTGAAATTGTAATTAATTTATATACTTTTGAGTAGCTTTTTTAAATTTTAATTTTCAATATTTTTTGATATACTTTTCTATATAATTTTCTATATGATTTTTTCATGCAAGTTTTGATATGATATTTTATTATAATTTGCTATGCCAAATCTAAACATATTTTTCACGTCATTCTTCATATAATTTATTATAACATTTTTCATATAATTTTTAGTATAATTTTTTATATGATTTATCACATAGTTTTTTATCATAGGGTAACCCATGATTGTAAAAACACCGTCAATATGGTAACAGAAAAAATTGCAACATAAATGAAAAAAAGTGGTCATTTTCGTTACAATTTATTATACAAACATTTTTTGGATTTTTCCTCCAATCCCGATTGGAATTTTTTCCTCAAATTAGATAATTGCAAATGCTCTCGAGCTTACTTTATTTACTCTGAGTTATTTGTTTGTCTCAGAGGTTTTTTTACTTAGTACTATTACTATTGATTAGTGCATTTTTACCTATTAACTATTGCATTTGTTTTTTGCCCCTCCGGACAGTTATCTTTAGGATTAAACGAGCATTTCTATTGGCAGTTGGTGTTTAGTCACACGCATTCCTGATTATCCAAAACAGATGGCACCACACTTTACAGTCAAACATTTTTGCAATAACTTAATTTTGTATTAACTTTGTTTGACTTAGTCATTTTATTTTGATTTTGCTTTTTGTTTAATTATCCATTCTTGTAGATCTTAATTATTCCCTAAGAACTTTGAACTTCATTTTAAAGAGAAATAATGCAAATTACTAAATACACGACATTATTTAAACACTGATCCTTCCAAAGACAATTAGTCTTAAAAGTTGTGACAAAACAAAAGTCGAGGATACGCAAAAATTGTCGCCGATTTTTGTGTTCCACAGCCAAAGTGATGTAAATTACACTGCATCAGGGTTGCCAATCAATGGTCAAAGTTATTTCAGATAAAGAGTTGCAAATAAAATGAGCAGTGTGATGTACGAGTTGGCAACCCTGTTACAAAACATAGTAACACTTGCAATGTGATTGCTTTCTATAAACACATTTTGATTTTTGTTCTTTTGTGATATGGTTTGCGGTATGCGTACGATTGCTTTTTGCTTGCTTTTAATTTAATTTCGACCACATTAACCCTCTCCCTGTACTTTACTCATTATTTGACTTTGAATTTTACAAATGCTCAATTTATTATTAACACAGTGCACTGTCTGAGCCTTGAAAATAGTAAATTAGAGAAAGAATGAAAAGTTAAAAAAAAAGTCATTAAGATCTAGGGGGAAGCAATGCTGGAAATATGTCTAGGAAAGCAGAATAAACGTGGACAGAATTTAGGACTTTTGGAACACAAGGATCATTTTAAAAATACAAGTTTCAACTAAAAAAAATTACAAACACGATGAACGGATGACGCAAGGAGTCGCTTGGGTTACTGTGGTCATCAAGCTCCAATTAGCTTCTGCACAGGTTTAGTTATCGTTTGATTTTTGTTTTCATTAGTTTTCTTTTTTTGGTTCGCGTTAATTCAAAACAGTTTTTGCTGGATTATCCTTCATTTTGATTTGCAATTTATATTATATTTTGCCGCCTAAGCGCTCGTTTCTTTATTTTATCGTTTTATTTTTCATTTGATTTTTAGTTTTAAGTTTCGTTGAATATCTTGTTCACCATATTTAATTTGATACAATCGTTTAGTCACGTTTAATTGGAGTTCATTCTAATTTTTCAGTTTTCGTGTTGCTTATTTTTCATGGTTTCTTTTTATGATTTATTCGGGTCATGTGACAGAGTATTTCCACTTGAAATTCGCCGAGTTGCAATGTAAGAACTGTCGACCACAGACATGATGTGAATGAAAATACTCTGAGACATGCCAGGTTCGGTCAGGGTTGATGGAATTGATTTCAAATGAATAAACAAAAGTATAGATTATAGATTAGATTTACATTAAGTGATTTGTCATATTATTTTATGTTTTGTCATTATGAGTTTTAGGTTTATTTTGTTATTTCTAAAAAAATAACATTTTGGGGGAATTGAAGTTATAGTCGAAAACACTGATTTTAAAATGACTTGAATTTAATTACAAATTGTTTGGTTGTTCTTTTCATTGTAAAGAAGCATTTCTAATGGAAGCATAAGGTAGTTGAACTAATTGAATTAAGTTCTTACAATCATAACTAGCTTAAAAATGTGTCGTATTGTGTAAAGCAATTATCAATGGTAGCAAAATCGTCATAATTTTAATATTAATTAAGTAAATATTAAGTATAATATACGAAATATTTTCAATCATTATTTAAACAAAAAAGAAATAATTCAATTTAAAAGAACATTCTAAGAATATAAAAATGATTGCATATATTTTTTGTTTTTTGAATTATGAATTGATATCATGGGATTGTTTTGACAACGTACCGGAAGGACGTTCTGATATTGCAAGTCGCGTGACGAATCATTAATTGAACGCGATATTTCATAAACAACATTCATTTTTTATGATAAGAATTGTAATTTGCGTACATAACATATTGAATTTTCTTTTTATGTATATAAGTTTATATGTTCAGTTTTATTTTTTTTATTTTAATTAATATAAAAGTTAAACATAACTTTTATTCTTTACTGTTATATATTTATATTTATTATTATTTACAGCTTTATATACTTTTTTAAATAAATTGATTTTAATGGCAATATACAAACACATTAAAATATTTAAGTGTTTTTTTCTGCAACAGACATAAATTTTTTTTCTTTTTACTATAAAATATAACAAATCAACCAATCTAAATAATACATCGTTAAAAACTTCAACCCTGACTGCTTAACCATTATTATCGTTGTGCTCCGTGAGCGTTGTTGTTAGGCATTAGCGTAGATCGCAATAGTTGAATAAAGATCCAATATCTCACAAAGCAAAAGAAAGATAACACAATATCTAAAAAAATAATAAAAAAAAAGAATGCAAAAAAAAAGAAGAATGTAAAAACTGAAATAAAAGACAAATGGTGAGAAGATTGGGACTGGGCTGTAATGGATAGGTCAGACGTCAATGGACGACGAGGGCGCGAATGCGGAGGGGGGCGGGCTGGACACTCCACCAAACACTCCTGTCACTCCGTCACACAAGACGTCCAGGGAGTACCACCACCACCACCACCACCACCTTCACCACCACCACCAATGCCACCAACACCATAATGTCCATCGTCACCATCGGCCATGGAGGGACTCGGGCAAGTGTCGCGAGGCTGC
Organism: Gryon sp. ZL-2020; assembly: GCA_022817425.1. NCBI lineage: Eukaryota > Metazoa > Arthropoda > Insecta > Hymenoptera > Scelionidae > Gryon > Gryon sp. ZL-2020. The sequence goes on along the minus strand of JABFPJ010000048.1, from coordinate 14,261 downwards.
CGAGACTTTGGCAACGGCGACCACCAGTTGCTTAGGTCAGCACCAGAATCAACAACATCGGCACAACCACCATTCGCGACATCACCATTACGACAATCCCGACTGCAACAAGAAATCATTATCCAGCTCCCAAGACGAATCGCCGTCGATCTATTCATGTTACCATGCACATTGGTGCGCCGCTTCCACGCCCTCGACACCGTCCCCGACCCTAAGTCCAAATCCCGCGACCAGTCCCGCGGCATCGTCCTGCGCGTCTTCCCACTGCAGCAGTGACGAGGACGACAGGTGGAGGCGACACAAGAGGACGAGCTCCACCAGGTCGATCAGCGACGACTGCAACCTCGACGATGTCAATTTTGAGGACAAGGACCATGACGATCAAGACTTTAGTGGCCGTTTGCCGAATCCAGGTACCCACCGTCCCATCACCAACACCTATCTTCACAAAAATATTATAAAAAAAAAGATATTTTTAACAAATACCCGATTTATCAAATTGTATAGACCTCCTGACGTAGCTGCGGTTTTTATCACAAAAGGCTCAACGAGCTCTGTCTTTTTTTTTTCTTTTACACGCGCTCGCTGCCACTTTATTCTTCTACTTCTACTTCTTCTACTTATTCTTATTCTAATACTTAACTTCTTCTCTTCTACCTGTTATTCGATTTCTAATTTGACTGTACAGACTGTCAATTCAAAGACGGACGATTTCTTCCTGTTCAGTTTTCATATTCAAAAATAAATTATTCTTGGATGTTGGTGTGCTCTTGTTCATATATTTCCTGAAGTATTTTCCCACTTGAAGATGATAAAGAAATTTAATTTAGAGCTTATATGTGTATAATAACATTTATGTAAAGTTTTAAATAAAAAAATTGTATTATTAAAATTTAATTGTTTCAAAGCTTATTGGCTTTAATGTAGATGATGCTATCGTACAGATATTGATGCTATTATAGATGTGCACTTTATATAGCAATTCTAATTCAAATGTTGGCATTCAAAAATATTTCTGTAAAAAATCAACAACAACATTTAATAATAACATGATAAAACATTAAACAATCTTTTATTGTTTGCACATTTATGTACATATAATAAATAAATTTTTGCTTACATATTGTTATTTAATTAAATTGTTAAATATGAATTTTATTCATGTGTCTTTTATGACATTTTAATTATAAAAGTCAAATGTTAAATTAAATTAAATATTTTACAAATATTTATATTTAAACAATCTTTTTAAATTGTACTTTCATTTTAAAAATGAATAAAAAGTGGAAAAATGAGGAATTATATGAATGAATGTCATTTAAATATTCTTTCATAAAATTCAGTTTTATATTAATTACATTTATTAATTAAAACTATAAGGCAAGTTAGGAAAGACAATTTAAATTGAGCTACAATATCCTTGAAATAAGAGACTGAATTATCGTTTGTATTGAAAAGCACTTCTTTCAATACACTTCTATTAAAAAACGCCATCCTTCATTCAGTCTCTTATATTCTAATTTTCCTGTACCTTTTATTATTGCAAAGCAAATTGCTTTGATTTTCTTTTAAGTTTTATTATAATTTTTTAACAAGGTATGAAAAAAAACAATATAAATTAGCAAATGATGTAAAAAATTGATTAAGAGTGTGTGTTCAAATAATTTTAATTAGATTGAGTGTTTCGTTGAATTTGTAATTGAAATGTATATATAAATTCTTATTGAAAAAATGAAACTTAAGGAACTTCAGAGATCTGTTGATGAATTACAACTAAAATTAACTTATTTCTTTTTTCTTTTATTATTAAAATATTAATTAATATTAGTAATAATCAACACAAATTTGACAGTTCCTTAATGTATGTTGAGTACAAAGTTTGTTTAATAGTAATTTTGCATAGTTACTATAAACGTATTAATCAATTTCAGTATTGTAAAGTAGAAATTAATTGTAAATCTGTTTATCTTTGCGTTATAAATTTCAAACACAAAATCATAACTTAAACCGTAAAATATAATTCATTGATATATTTTGTAAATAATCCAGTAAATCTGTTTCTATTACATGAGAATCAAAACGTTAAATTACATTTGTAAATATCCAAATCCAAAGCCATTGAATAAATAGTGATGAGAAACAATTTTTACAATTTAAACATGTCCTTAAGATTATTGATCTTTGATTATAATCGACATACTGACGAAATATTCTTTTGTGTCTTCATTTTTTATCTTATGTTATACATTTTCTTCCTTTCACTTAACGTAATTTTAATATTACGCACGAAACTATAAAAGAGTTGAGTTATTTATCTAAAGCAGATTTTAAAAATTCTTCTAACAACAACATTCAATTCCAAAAATTATTAATCAAGAATTAAAAGAAATTTCAGAATAAGAAAATTAACAATTATTTTTAATCCAACAACTTATTTCACTTTTTTTTTAAATTTAAACAATTTGTTTTAAAAAATTACGATTGTATCAGATTGTATTTATATGTTCTTGTTCCTTGCAGCAATGTTCTTGTTAGACTGAATTGAAAATCTGCGTGGGAACGAGCCCGATAAAAAAGAAACAAATACAAGACAGTTGTTTGGACCACTGTGACCAGTCGTTGTTTTTGTTCTCATAATTATCATGGTACACCAACCACAGTTAAACAAATCCTTGCTTATCTCCAACTGGTTTGTTTGTGTTCTTGTAACAAAATCCCACCATTACACAGTGTTTGGTTTGAATACTTTGAAGTTTGATGGATGTCCACGTAAGCAAGCATCTCTAAAGCGTCACAATTCATCGTCAAAATACATATCGTAATTGTAGCTAGTTAAAGTAAATCACAGTCAGTTATAGACAACAACTAAAAATCCAATAAAAACCAAGAATAAGAATTATAATTGATAAATTAATTATAATAATAAATAATAAAAATTAATGGGATTTGAACAACCACAACGAGCGAAAATTATCAAGGACTCAAAAGGCGCTGGATAAAAGGTGAATGATTTCCTTAAGAGACGTGTGTCAAGACTGGTCTCGTCTTTCTGACTTTTCTCGAGTTTGTATTTCTGCGACTAATTCTGGCAAAATAACTTTTGGTTGCGTCTTGTTTTTTTTTAAATATTATTATTAGAGAAAAACACTCAACTAATTGACCCCTCCAAGGCATGCCGCGAATTCGTCGTTTTAATGGGATTCCAAGCAGTTAGTTTCTCTTTAGATCGATCACTGACTAGATTACAGAATGAACCATGTGAATTGCATGGTCTCTTCAGACAGTCACGCGTTCATAGAACGTCAAATAAGCTAACAGAATTTGTGTTTACGTGCCAAACATCATTCGTTAATTACAACACGATTTTAGTTACCTCAGTTTTCCAAACAGTGAGAGATGATAATGATGATAATATTTCTAGTATAAATATTGGCGGGGTTTATTTTGAAGATAATTCTTCAAGATTTATTTTGAAGATAAACTTGGAAGATTATTTTTAAAGATAATCTTGAAGAATCTTGGAATATTTCAAATCAATATTTTTTTAAAGAAATTCAGTGATATAATTTAATAGTACGTCATTGAAGTCATCTCTTCAGTTGGTCAACTGCAATGTGAAAGTTTACTAATATTTTACTAATTTTTCAATCTTCAATGATTCAATTGTTAAATATTAACCAAAATACTTTTATGGATCAAATCCATAGCACTTTGCCTTATTCTGCTGGCAACACTGCATCTATTTTATCAGATACTTAAGTGCATAGGAAGCAACAAAATGGTTGACTTTATGAAATGTTCCAGCGCGCCATGCATGAGTTGCGCAACCTCTATGTTTTGTCAACATTTTCTGTTTTCATTTTGTTCTTCCCTCTTCCCTTATTTATTTCAGATAAAACAATTTTAAATAATCTTTTTTTTTCTATCTTAATTGTTATGTTTTATATTCACGTTGCTTGTTGAAAAGGAATGACGAGTAATTAGTAGAAAAACACTTGTATTAGGGTTGCTGAAACTGATTATACGAAAATTAATTCAAAGACTTGTCAATCCTGCTTTTCATACACTCAACCAACATTAAACAGAGAACCAAAATTACGACAGCACCACACATATACCACAGTTTGATCACAGAATGCATGCTGCATTTGCCTAGCGAGAGATCAATATACAATTCTGGTGTCTTTAACTTTGTACATTGTATTTCGAAAATAATGAACTTAGCTTTAACGTTTTTTAAATCATCTCGACAAATAGCAAATCGAGTGAGATGTGATTAAAGCATGCCATTTCCAAGTTTTATTTTTCTGAATATTTTATATATATATATATAAATATATTATATATATTATATTCAAGAATATTATATTATACTATTTGTTGATTTGTAGTGTCTAGTTTAAGAAATATGAATTCGTCTATTTGTATTAAATGAATGTATGATTGATGTAGGTGATCTGCCATCGTATATAACTCGGTTTCAATGGGACATGGCCAAGTATCCTATTAAACAGTCGTTACGAAACATTGCCGACATCATCAGTAAACAAATTGGCCAAGTTGATGCGGACTTAAAAACGAGATCCACGACCTATAATAATTTGAAGGGTAGTTTGCAAAATCTCGAGAAGAAACAAACGTAAGAGTTTTATATTAAATTTTATTTTAAAAAATGGAAAAAAGCGTATGTTTATTTTGGGTTTTCATATTTTTTTATGCATTTTCTAATTTAGTTAAATACAAATTTATCATTTTACAGGGGAAGTCTGCTTACGCGTAACTTAGCTGATTTGGTTAAAAAAGAACACTTTATCTTGGACAGCGAGTACCTCACAACACTGCTGGTTATTGTACCAAAGTGAGTTTTATTTCTGAATTCTCAAAATTTTATGAATCAAATTTGAAAGGAAAATTGCATAATGTAGTTTTGTTCATTTAAATAAAGTAAAAAAATATCTCGTTTGATGTATAAATTAAGAAAAATTATGCTAAAAAGTCACGTTTAAGCAAATTAACGTCATAAAAGTAAGATACAAAATGAAACGAAAAATGTTGAAAACTATTTCTGTTATATTCTCGAAATATACTAAAATATTTGTTAATACGATATGAAAAACATTTTTCACTTTAAATATATGATTGGTTACAAAAAAATGTGTTATTGTATTGTGAACAAAAATGTCATTAAATTTTGCGTTTCGTAGATCCAGCTTTCAAGAATGGCGAACAGTTTATGAGAAGTTAACTAATATGATAGTTCCACGTAGCTCGCAGCTGATAACCGAAGATCAGGAATATGGCCTATTTACTGTAACTCTATTCAAAAAAGTTATAGAAGAATTCAAGTTGCATGCTCGTGAAAAGAAATTTATTGTTCGTGACTTTACTTATAACGAAGAAGAACTTGCTGCTGGTAAAATACAAATTATTGTCATTATTTATGATTATTTGACATAATATTTATGATTTTGGATATTTAATAATATATATTTATACATGTGTTAACTTAATATGAACTTATTTTTAGGCAAAAATGAAATGATGAAACTGGCAACTGATAAGAAAAAACATTTCGGTTCGCTGGTGCGTTGGTTGAAAGTCAATTTTAGCGAATGCTTTTGCGCTTGGATTCATGTCAAAGCTCTAAGAGTTTTTGTTGAATCTGTTTTGAGGTACATTTTATGTATATACTTCTATTTTCACTTCAATTAAAAAAACATGTGACAATATTATATTTTTGTATGTCTGAAAAAGTAACACATTTTGATTATCTTTTTAGGTATGGCTTACCAGTGAACTTCCAAGCAATTTTAATACATCCGAACAAAAAAAGCACTAAACGACTTCGTGATCTTTTGAATCAACTTTATGCTCATCTTGATTCATCCGCTACGTCATCTGGTCAGTCGGCAAATCAGGATGTAAGTATATCTTTTATACGAAAAATTATTTTTATGTAAACGCGAATAGGAAAATACGATTTTATCTTTCGAAATGTTTGTTGCTACACTGCTATTATATTATCCTTTGTTAATTTGTTTGTTAATACTTTTTTATACTTTAATATGTTTTTTATGATTTAAGTTTTATGTAATTTTCTGTTGGTAAAATATAATTGCTTGTTTCATTAAAATTAATTTTTTTTATATAAAAACATTACATTTTGAAGTTTATACATTTTCTGTATTATTTTTTTAGAAGGTAAGATAATTTGCATATATTTTTGTTTAAAATGAACTAATATAATGTTATTAGTAACAAAAATTGTATAAGTAAATATTTTGTTTTATTTTTACAGAGCATAGATATACCAGGATTGGGTTTTGGTCAAAGTGACTACTATCCCTACGTGTATTACAAAATCAATTTAGATATGGTTGACAACAAAGTTTAGTTATACAAAGCAATTGTTCATCGTGCATATAGCGCACACCAAATCAACATCATACGTCGAGCTGAAAACAATATGCGCGTGTGCACAAATACGCATACTTATTCATCTAAAAGCGCGTACAAAAATCCAAATGATTATCTTCCCCCTTCCCTTCAATTTCCTCCAGAGTCATATATATCTATATATTTTTGCCGTTTCTCTTTAGTTTCTTGATATCGTTCAATTGGAGTCAACTTTTAACCGCCATTGATGTCAAGTTACAAACTCAATGTCAATATAAACGTTGTCGGATTAAAAGTATTTTCCGATAACAATAATTAATCAAGATTAGAGCAAAAACGAAAAAAGGATAAAACAGAATAAGCAAAAAGAAAATAAAAGACAAAATTAAATGATACGAAGAAATATAACTATATACAAATTGTACATAGAATTTAAAAACGTCTGGAGCGCTTCTGGCTAAGCTCAGTGGTATCTATATGTTATTTTGAGCGGAAGAAACGGCAGATGAATCAGGTGTTACGTAAATTCAATTGAAAAAATATGCGGTGGAAAGCAAAAATTGCACAAGAAAATATAGAGAGACCTGGTTTTACAATACATAACTCCTAACATTTTTTTGATGCGAGCAGTTGATTTCATTCACAAACTCAGTTCTTACTTTCGCGACGCTGGATATTGCTGAATGTTGTCACCATTGATAATTTTGAAATCCACATTTAAGCTATTGTTTCACGGTTTATTTTTTTCATCATATTTTCGTTTGGAACAAACCACGGAAAGTTTGCATACAATGTTCAATCCTGTAAATTGAAAATTCCAACATATTACTGTAAAAATTGCCTCTGCAACTTTCTCAGTAAATCTAACCTTTACCCATAAAAAAGGATTTAGTAAAAGACAATAAGTTAACATTTATCTTCTCGAAGGTACTACGGTACACCTCTGATATTTTTTCGAACAATCTTATTGCTGACGCTCACTTTTATTATGTTTCATCTTAATTCATCAATGATCAAAAGTTTTAATTTTTGTTGTGAATTCAGATATCAAGGTTCAATCAGACGGATTTGACATAGTTTTTATAGAAATAAATTGTTTTGATTCAGAGCGACAAAACAAGAAATTAGCTTACTTAATAACGTGAATGAAGATTTTGTAAAATACATTTATTACAGAAATGAGTTCAGCTAATTTGTATTCCCTCACGCTGATGATTCAGGCTTTATTTTCTTTTTTAAAAAGCGACGTCAGTTAAACGAACCAAATGCAAAATGGTCCTTCGAGCAAACATTAATTTGACGATTATTTTATTAGCATTCCAATTTTCCAGCTCACATTGTCATGAGGGTTCGAAGGACGTTTTTTCTTTACTGTTTTGCTCGAATATTATTAAAGATATATCATTGGAGTTAACATCTCCGAACGACAGTTGCCTACATTGAGTATTACATGCATCCTTATAAATAATATTTTCCCGATGTTATTGTTAAGGTAGAAAGTTTAAAAATTAAAAGTGATCGTGTTTCGCGAGATGGAAAGGAATGTTAATGACTTGAAATGTTATTATATCGCTAAAAAGGTCCATTTTTCTTTATTTCAAATTGGGCATTCACTTTTTATTCTTATATTTGTAATTTTATCAATCTTTTGAACCATATTTGTAAATATTGAGTTTCAAAGATTAACATTTACGATATTATTGTACATGGAATTTTTGATTTTCTCCTCTTTTTCCGACTTTTGTGCACATTTAACGGACGTTATAGAACCTTAGAACTATGGACGAATTTATGTTTACGAGTTGTTTACTACATCGTATATAATTGTAGCGCGCTAATTGTTTCGGGTTAGTAAATGAAAAGAGAGAAAGAAAGAAAAGAGATATGGCAATATAAAATGCATACACGATACAGATATTTTTGTGAATATGTTGAAAAAAAGTTTATGTAAATGAGAAAAGAATACTAATTACAAACTGTTGTAATGTGTAGATATTTTTAATGAAAAGTAAATCGATTGCTTGGTCTTGTAAGTATCTTATACTATGTATATTGTATAATTATAAATAAACGCTACGTTCCATTATTTTACTTGTTTCTTGTAATTATGTGTATACAGTCTGATCAATTTTCAGGCGGTTACTAATATTTTTTAGTAAATTAGGTGTTAATTTTTCGTTAACATTTTGTTATTAACTTGATAAATAAAGTTACAACTAATGCAAAAAATTATGATGTTATATCTATTTATCAGAAATAAATGAATATAGTTTTAATATTATAGTTTCACTTCTAAAATTAATTTTATTAATTAAAATAACGGAAAAATCTGTTCAACTTAAGTCAAAATCAGTGCTAAAGTCACGTTTGCTTTTTTCTAATTTATTTGGCAATTTAAAATATTGTTGCAAAACGCACTCTTTTAGTTTGTTATGATATACAGAGTGAGGCATCGTTAATGAACGAAATTTTTTCTTTAAAGAGCTTTACGGTTTCTTCTTATTTAAACATTTCTCTCTTATTTAAAAATAAGTTGAGATTAATTTTCAAATTTTATTAATAATGTTTGATTGCGATTTCAGCGAAATAACTTGTACCGGTTATTAACGATGCCTCAATCTGTGTATAAACAATATTTTAGAATAAGAGGCCGTCCAAAAAAATGTCCCTAAAATAGACAAACAAAAAATATAATTTCGAATAAGATAGATGAAGATCGAAAGTGAGCACATCTATTATGGACAGGCCCTAAGAACAAAGAAAGGAATAAGTTCTTAATTCGAAAAATATGAAACTGTAAATGTTAATACAAAATTATAGGTTCGCATTTGTCTAAATACATAAAATGTATTTAGACAACTTAGTTGAATCGCCGGCTTCGCCCGGGTGAAACCCTATGATTCCTTCCCGATGACTGTCTATGAGTCCTGACAAAATCCTTAATTTCACTCGAGATACTTCTATGGACCCCCCATGAACTCCATATGGCCCTCATATGAATACACCCCTTATTACCTCACTATGAGATCCCCCTGAAGTGGGGGAAGCATAGTGAGGTCATAAGGGGCGGGGGTTCATTTGTGTCATATGTCTAATTTCTAAATATGTCTAAATTCTAAAAAGCAACTGTATATATCGCAAAAACATAAAGCCTACGACATTTTGGAGCCCTATGGCTATATTTCTTCAAAATTTGATTGAAATCGGTTCAGTAGATTTTACGTGATTGACATACAAACAAATATGCATATTTTGAATTTTATATATTAGGAAAAACTGTTCGTTTTTGTAAAATATAATTAATAAACATGCTCAAAGAACCCAATTTCAAAAATTCAATTCAATTACTGAATAAATTATAAAAAACGGAATTGTGTGACTATAACTTTGACATTTTACCTTAATAGACTTGACAAAAATATTAAACTAGTTTATTTTTTCGACATTTTTTTAGAATTGGCTCACATTTTTTAAATTCTTATTTTGAAAAATACTATTTCGAGAAAATTTATATTAAATGTTACATTGAGTAATATTTCATTTGTGTGTAAAGAAATTATATTTTTTATATTTTAAATGTTTTACGTTTTTGCGTGAATATTGAATCATTCATTAAGTAAAGGTAAAAATGAGTATTAAATTATGGACGAGTTCAAAACTTGTTTTATATATGTCTGGCACGAAACCACGATCGGCCCGTCTTCTCACTTTTTCATAACGCCCAACATGGCACGTAAATCATGTTGTATCGCCGACATTTCTGTTTGATTCACTTTCGGTTTGTGAGATAAAAAGCTTCACGAGAGGTTTGACATGCCCGCAGTATAGCAAAACGTTCACATTTTCAGCAGCCGCGAATAGCATTCTAGCGGTCGCTCAAGTTCTTGCATTTTTTTCAAAACCATTTTTATTTATAATTTACTACTATTTCGTATTCGTAATATTTATGGTTTTTTCGTTCTAAATTTCATTTTTAGTATTGTTTACACATTTTTGAGGACATTTAGGAAAAGAAATTTTTTAAAGAAAATATGGAATTAATTAAAGACTCTATTAAATTATAAATTATAGCACACATTTTTTATTAGAGATAAAGCTTGTAACGAGACTCGTTGCAGTATATTTAATTTAATTTAAAGCTCATATACTCAATGGATAGTTAAGTGATGTCATTCCACGCATTAAACAAGCAAATTAAACAACTTCAAACTTGTAAGTAACAAGTTTACCGTATTTTCGCAGAGAAATGTCTTGAATCTTGTGCAGTATGACGCTTATTGTAAAAATTGTATGGCTGTTATTTCCTGTCCATAGAAAAGTCGGTGCGAAATAAACACAATTCTTTCCTCGTTTTGCAGTCAATATCGTTTGTCATACAATGTCATTTGATATGGTTTAAAAAGTTTCAACAACTTAACGTTAAGTTTTAAGTTGTTGAAGATTTTTTTTTTGATAAATACAAAACTTTTCTAGATATTGTATATTTTTTAATCGAGATTTTTATAAATTAGTTTTTCATTAGAAAAAAAAAAATAATTAATTCGTGTATTTTAATCTGTTTTTCGAATGAAACATTTTTGTATTATAAGTCAAATTAAAAAATAATGTAAATGACAACAAACAATCTTCGACTTTTAATTACATAATTTGAATTTACTTCGTGAAATCACTTTGGAATAAAACATGTAACATCAAAGTTTGTTTGCAACGAGTGAGTGTGTAAGTCGGTATTTTTCACATTAAGGTCAAATATATTTCGGAGTCCCGATTTCAAGGTTAATATTCATTTGATCGAGGCACGGACTGAGTTACGAGTTTGCAACCATTCGAACGATAGATCTTTCTTGATTAAACTTGTCAATAGCATATCCATCTCGATTGAAAAAAACTTACTTGAACGGAACATACAAACTTAAAACGTGCGATAAAAATTTGTCGCGAATGTTTAAGTAGTTCTTACAAAGTTGCATAAACGTTTTGTCTTCGACATGAAATAATATTTATTTTTATTAAAAAAAGAAAAGGAAAAACAATTTGAGTTCGTTATAAATTATAATAATAAGTATCATCAAATGAAATACTATAACTTAGACTTGATGATAGATTTCATTATCTAACTTCCAAAAACTTTGTAGGAAATTTTATTAAAAAAAGTTTAAACAATAATTTTTGGAATGTTTCATGATTGCAGTGTCGTAAAATGTAATAAAAATGAGTTAATAAATTATTATATAAATATATATACATACATTATTTAATATATATATTTCCGTACTCATTTTGCGGGAGAGAAACTTTTTGTTCTCTCCCTACAAACGAGTATCAAAAAAGTCAATCTCGTGCGCATTCGTACGAAGTTGGTGCATAATATTGACTCCTCCAATTGAAACTGCCACAATTTAAAATTTCGTTATATAATGCCCTTTTTCAAAATTGTATTCTAAAGCACCCTAGTTCAAATTGCCGTTTTAAAACACCCCAGTTCAAATTATCATTTTGAACCACTCTGGTTCAAAATTGCATTCTAAAACGTCCTAGTTCAAATTGCCGTTTTAAAACGCTTCAGTTCAATTTGTCAACACCCTGTTTCAAATTCAGTGATATAAAATTTAACTATGTCAGCCTTTTTTTTCTGACTTATATTCTTTTTCAAATTGTGTAGGGTGCTTTAGAATGCAATTTTGAAAAAGGGCATTATAGAACGACATTTTGACCTGCGGAATTCTAATTGGAGGAGTCGATATAGTATTACAAAATAATTTTGTAGAGATAAATACTTCAAACTTCGTTAATTAGCTCTTTGATTTAGGTCATTATTATTCCAATTATAATAAATACGCAAGAGGAATTTATATTAATTGAATACACTCAACATATTTGCGGTATTTGTTTTAAAAGAATTATTGTTTGTTTTTCAATTGATCATTAATTATCAAATGAAAAGTAAAGAATCCCGGATTTTTACACGTCTTTTCTCTAAAATCTATATACCCGTGTTAAAGTTTCCTAATAATTCCAAATAAATGTTGCACAATTCCTAATACACATACAAACCATGTATATGCATGTATACAAATGTTCAAATGTGTGTATTAGGAAATTTGAAACATTTATTAGGAATTGTTTGGAACTTTTAATTCGGGTACATATTAAGATTAAATTAATATAATAGAAATATAAGTGTAAGATATTCTTTAAGCCTTTTCTTTATTGTTTACAATACACAAATTTAGCATTCTATCAGTACAGATGGAATAAAAATAGTAAACAAAATTTTGAAAAAATGATTAGAAGCATGGACCGAAATTCTAACCTTAAATATAATTAAATATGTTTTTTTTTAATTTGCGTTTTCACATAAAATGGAAGGGACTTTGGAGTAAATCTAGAATAGTTAAAACTTGAATTTGCCTCGTTTTGTTCCGCTAAAGTTTCACTATGCAAATATTTGTCAAGGCAAAACTTGCAAAAAGCTTGTAAGGGACTCACGAGTAAATCTAGAATGGTTAGTACTTTATTTTGCCTTATTTAGTTTTGCTCAATTCCCACTATAAAAAAATCACTTGGCACAAGTTCATAGAATGTGGTTTAATTTTAAATTAATCTTATTTTAGAAATTCTATGTGTTTATAATTTTTTAATACTTTTATATTTACCCCTACAGCACACGTTCGTTGATTCAATGTTGAATCAACGTTAACGGTTTTGTTGAATCAACATTGAATCAAGGTTGTGAGAAAGTTGAAACAACCCCACACGAACGATAATATATCCAAAAATATAAATAGGATATATATTCTATATCTTTTATATATCCAGCATATATACTAAAAGATATATATTAAGAAAATATATAATTTATATATACCAAACTATATTTTTTTATATATCCTAAGATATATCTGGTACGAGATATATAAAATATATAAACATAGATATATATAAATATATATCCTCTGGATATATATCTAGTATTTATATTTTAGATATATTCAGAATATATACTGAAAAATGTATTATACAGTTATATTTATTATATAAATTAGACTATATTATTTATATAATTTGTATATATTAAAATAAATATATAGTAAAATATAAACAGAATATATATACAAGATATATATTGAATATACTTTTAACTCTACTAAATAATAGTAACATTTTTAATCATGAAGTTAAGTAAGTGTCATAGATCAGTGGCAAAGTTCAAGACTACAAATCTCAAAGACTTGGGTTTAATTCTCAGATCCGGAGACTTTTAAAGAAACTGAAAAACGAAAATTTATCATAATAAGTTAAATATATAATTAATAATATCAATTTCATTAAAAAATAAAATTATAAGATAAAAAAAAATTTTTTGTTTAAATATTTTGTTATAAAATATAGGAATTATATATCCACAATATATATTTTTTTCATATACAAATATATATCTTTTTTATATAAAAAGCGACAATAAATGTAATATCCAAGATATAAATTTATATATATTTAGTATATAGTCAGGGATATATTTTGTCTATAAAATTTTGGATATATTTTCGTTCGTGTGGGACGTTGTTGGTGAGTATTGAATCAACACGGAAACAACAATAAATAATGTTGAATCAATGTTGTTTGATGAAGTGAAAGTAATGTAGAAACAATAGTGATTCAACGTTGCATATCATTGTTGATTTAACATTCACAAATAAATGTTGAATAAACATTGACAGATACTGTTGAATCAACATAAGCACTATGTTGAATCAGCATTATTAGATTATTATAAAAATCGTTATATTATAATAAAATAAATCGTATGTTGATTCAACAGGGTACTTATGTTGATTCAACAGTATCTGTCAATGTTTATTCAA
>JABFPJ010000047.1:0-83449 GCA_022817425.1 Gryon sp. ZL-2020 | reverse complement strand
GCATATGCATGGGATAGGGGTCTGGGGGGTTGGGTATACCGAAAATCTTACTTTCGCAAAACTCATCGGTAGTATTTGTAAACCACTCTGGGGGGTCCCAAAACACCCCCCGATTATGTATTTAACGATTTGGTGAACAAAAATTTTTGACCAAATGTCAAAATAAAAAACTATTGTTTGCCTTAAAACAAAACAAAATTCGTGTCGCAAGACCAAACTAAAGTGACAAAGCACTTATTAATTATGTGAATGAACACGAACATTCATTCAATTTCACTGAATTCAGGTAAATGAAAACATTTATATATCTTGTGCATAAAACAGAAATCTACATTACCAACTGTTGATAACATAGAGATATACAATACCGACAACGATAAAGTTTATTATCGAAAATTGGTGCTGTAGAAAACTACATTATCGACGTATGCAAACATAATGAAATTAACCATTTTTTCTTTCATTTTTGCAGACTCGCAGGATATGGCCATGATGCCATAAACATTTTATTTATGACAGCCATGCCGATGGCAAATCTGCGACCATTTACGGCAAATTTACGGCAACAATTTGTCACGGAAATTTTAATTCCGGCTTGCCTGCAATTACCAATTGAGAGCAAGACGAGAACAAAAAATGTTGTGCAATACAACGTGCTGCCGCCACAATTAACGATCTACGAAGAGGATTGGCAATTAATTGCCACATATATTACCGACCATGCTAAAGAAGTTTTCCCCTGGGCAGACATATTCTTTTACAGAAGTCAGCACAAGCTGTGTGCTTCCACACATTATGTACTGGAAAGAATATGTGGATTAATAGCAAATTGGACGGACATTATGTTCATTCAAGTGCACGAAGGCATAGAATTGACACCAGGTTATTGATTATTTCTTTTTTAAATAACTACAAACTACTTCACGAACAACCCATAACATATATTCTGTTTTACCGACTATCGATAACATTGAATTTTACAAAACCGTCTTTCAATAACATATTAATTAATAATACCGATAATCGGTAATACAGAAATTTGTAATACCGACAATCAGTAACATTAATTTACAATATCGACATTCAACACTATACAAAATAACATTATTAACGTAATATTACTATTTTTATTACAGGCGAAGGATGTGCTATCCTAGCAAATGTCAAAAATGTGCGGCAAATGTTTGCAGGATGGCCCGTATATACCACCGGCCACAATTTCCGGACCCATGAAGGAGCATTTTGGGGATACTCCAACATTATGCCGGAAATTGTTTATGTTCAGGGGTATATATCGGCATACCATCAACTGCCCCATCGTGGCAATAATGAAGCCATGGCTTCTTTAACGTGTTGCCACGTGTTCAACACATTGCAAGACACCTTATTGCCATTCGTCAATGCCGCGAAGTTTAATTGGACTGCCCAAAAGTCCTTCGTGGAATGCACGGAACGTACCATTACGTTTCGTGTAGAATGCGTGGCGACAATAAGGGACGTTGATAAATCAACGCTTCAACAACGTCACCAAAATGAGACAATTAAGAGTCTTGCTAGGATGCTGTGCGAAAAGAACGTTCTCCAAATAAATTTTGAATGGTCTCAAGAGCAGGACGTGCGAACGGCACGATTGAAGCAGATGTTCGACGAGGAACATTTCAGGCCACCCATTACGAGGTCCAAGATGATTAAAATGCTTGACGTCGACATACAAATGAGGTACAAAAAAATTACCATCAGTCGATAATAAATATTCCTACATTATCAACAGTGCATTTAATATAATAGCCACGAATGTATTTCTATTTTTTTGCAGATATCACTGTTGGGGATCCTTCAAGCCAATGCTTCGTCGTCGGTTGGAGGCCACCCTGGAGCTGCAAGAAGACGGCAGTCTTATTTCCACGTTACCACGCATGGACATGCGTGACTTAAACTTGAACGCAATGGAACTGCGGCAAATTTTTCCGCTACCGCCTCCATACAACCTCCATAATTCGGAGTATATGCAACAAATTATTCATTTTTTCTTGGTAAACATAATTTGTAATGAAACTTATTTTTACCGATAGTCGGTAAAACAGATATCTACTCAAAGACAATGAATAATGCAAAGTTCTATTTTACCAACATTCGATAATGTTTATTTCTGTTTTACCGACATTACATAACTGTTAAATCTACTTTATCAAAACTTAATAACAAACAACTTTCTATATTCTCAGACAAGACCGGATGATTACGTGCCGCTCGACGAGGACGACATTTTCACATTTTTACTGCTTCTTGCAAGATATGTGCAAAAAATGTACAGTCTTCGGACGCCAGCGGAAGAACGGGGATTGATGCTCTTCAACAAAGATACATTCCATAATCACGCTTTGGTTATTCACAAACCAGTCACAAAGCGTGATTATGTGACCAGTATTTGGAACGCGATTGCCAATCCAAGGCATGAGTACGTGACATTGGCGTACAACATTGCCAAGATTCAGCTAAATCGCAAAGATGTTTACATGGCAGTAATCCGTGAGCATATAAGCATCTTCCCGGAAATCTTTTTGTACCCCATGAAACACGGATCCCGACAATGGGTGGAAATCATCCAACAAAATGATTTACGGGCCGCAGATACAACATCAACAGCAATAGCAACAACATCAACAGCAACACAAGAAATAGGCGGAGAAATTAAGAAGGTGCAACAACTGCTACAATTTCGTAAAACGAATGAAGGCATTCAAAAACGAACTTTGAATTTAATCAATCAAGGCCAAAACAAGAATAACAACAACAATAATAACAATAACAACAACGACAACAACACCCAGAGCGACAATAGCATCCCCCCGTCATCTCAAACGACACCTTCCGAGACGCAGATCCATCACAGCAGCACCAGCAGCAACACCAGTGACGATATCGAATCGCAATTTGAAGAAATTGCTCGCGACCCGAACATTATATCATGCACGATCGGCACCTTCTCGAAGGCACTGAAAACAAAAATGCCGATATTTCAAAGCCAAGCGACTACCAGAGAAAAAAAAATTATGGAGGGATACACCAGCAGACATGGCATTGTTAATTATGTCATAACAACCCGGAATACACCATCGCCAACACCATCATCCACAACAACAGCAACAACTAGAACAACAATAGCAGAAGACATAACAGAACCAGAAACAACCGATACCGAACTACAAACAATAGCCCCCACACCATCCGAGACACAACAAAGCAGCAACACGAGAAAAAGACCCGTTACACCACGACAATCACCAGAAGCATCCATATCCGACATTACAGAACATGAAACGATAGATACTGATGAACAACTAATAGCCCCCACACCATCCAAGTCACAACAGAGCAGCAGCAGCAGTAGCGCCATTGCACCGCCAAGAATGCGATTTGGCGCAAGACTACCGGGTACATCCGCTTCCTCACAGGCTTCATCAACCTCGTCTATTTCTTCGACAGAGGGGAAAAAATGCGGAGTCACTTGGAGCGATAAAGAAATCGCAGAACTCGTACGATTTATATTATCCAACAGCGGCAAAGCGCCCATTACTGCGGACGGGTGGCAGATATACGCTGCAAGACGCCAATATCCGAACTTGGGACAAGCATTTAAAAGCATGGCCAATAATATGGCCCAAGGCCGATCAAACAAATGGAAAAATAACGCTGTTCTTTCCGCAAACGAAAAGGCAAGATATCAGACCATGATTGCCAATAAGGCCAAAAAACCGAGACGCTAAGGTAAATACAATATTACTATAATAACTTTAAACGAAAAAAAAACCACATTTAACTTGTAGAAACCCGCTTTGAAGCTCACGGAATCCAAAAATCATGTTATCTTGCGAAAAATACTCTTTTCCGAAATTGTGCCCTAGGGCCCCAAAACCACTTGGCATCGCTTTAGTAGGTCCCAAATACCCCACATACCAATTTTCAGCCCGATGCCACCATTTTTCACTCAGTGCCCGCACATTTACTATACAAAAATGGGTTCTTCGGGCTCATTTTTGTATATTACATTATATATATTAATTACTCTTATATATATTAATTACTCTTTTTGTATATTTGCTACTCTATACTAAATATTTGGTATATTTTACTACTCTAAGGGGTCCCAAAACACCCCCCGATCATGTATTTATCGATTTGACGAATAAAAATTTTTGACCATATTCGAGACCCCACATGCATATGCATGGGATAGTGGTCTGGGGGGTTGGGTATACCGAAAATCTTACTTTCGCAAAACTCATCGGTAGTATGTCTAAACCACTCTGGGGGGTCCCAAAACATCCCCCGATTATGTATTTATCGATTTGGTGAATAAAAATGTTTGACCATACTCGAGACCCCATATGCATATGCATGGGATAGAGGTCTGGGTGGTTGGCTATACCGAAAATCTTACTTCCGCAAAACTCATCGGCAGTATGTGTAAACCACTCAAGGGGGTCCCAAAGCACCCCCCGATTATGGATTTATCGATTTGATGAACAAAAATTTTTGACCATATTCGAGACCCCATATGCATATGCATGGGATAGGGATCTGGGGGGTCGGGTATACCGAAAATCTTACTTTCGCAAAACTCATCGGTAGTATGTGTAAACCACTCTGGGGGGTCCCAAAACACCCCCCGATTATGTATTTATCGATTTGTTGAACAAAAATTTTTGACCATATTCGAGACCCCATATACATATGCATGGGATAGGGGTCTGGGGGGTCGGGAATGCCGAAAATCTTACTTTCGCAAAACTCATCGGTAGTATGTGTAAACCACTCTAGGGGGTTCCAAAACACCCCCCGATTATTTATTTAACGATTTGGTGAACAAAAATTTTTGACCATATTCGAGACCCCATATGCATATGCATGGGATAGGGGTCGGGGGGGGGGGTCGGGTACACCGAAAAAAATTTTTGACTCATCTCCCTTGTTGCGTAATATACTATTTCATCACTTGTGCAGTACAAAAAGTGGTGATTTTCCGCACTTCTACGGAAAATAGTCACTTTCCGTACTGTCCCACGTGCAAAAAAATGTCGTTTTCCACACGGGCGCAAGCACCCTAGTACAAAAATAGACTAATTTTAAAAATTTGTGCGGTAGTAATTCTTTTGCGCGCGGATAAGAGCACACGTTGTTTTACATCCGTTATTACTTATTTTTGGTATGAAATTGTTTTCTGTATTATATTAAACTCTCTTTAAGATGAGAATACTATTTTCATAATTAAACAATTATTATAAACAATTATTATAAATAATTGTTATAAACAATTGTTACAAACAATTGCTATAAATACTTAATTTGAAAAATCTACACTGAGAGAAAACTGATATTAAAGTTTTTTTTTTACTATAAAACATAGTAAAATTAGTTTTGAAAGTACCAATGTTTGAAATAAGTACTGCTTCAAATTGCTGCTTTCATATTTAATTTTACTATGTTTTATAGTAAAATTTGTTTTTTTTTGCAACGTCCCAAAAGTAGTATTATACATTGTAAATTTTAATGTTATTTATAATAAATTATCATATTAATTTCCTCTGAGTGTATTAGATTATTAATTCTTATATTTCTATTTTTATATTTTTAATAATTATTTCATTTTGAGAAATTGTTTATCTATTACATACAAGCTGTTACATGATTTTGCAAGGTTATGAATATTAAATACATAACTTCATTCACATTTGATTTAAAGACTTTTATACATTTTATTTTAGTTTGAGTTTTAAGAATTATTACGTTAATTTATTTATATTTAGTATTAAAATAATATTAAATTTTATAATAGTATATTATGAAATTTATTGTAGATTTTTCATACAATTTTTTAATGAATTTTAGAATTTTTAAAATGAATTTGATACATTTTCAGTTTCTGCTCGAATTACGCTACCGGAAATAAAAGAACGATACGCTAGTCGTGATAAAAAAAACAAATTTAAATTTAAATGTAATTAAACATTAAATTAATTACATGAAATGTAATTAACAAATTAAAATATAAAGAAAACACAAAAGGATTAATAAAAATGGTTATATAAATAATAACACAATAATGTACTTATAATTATGTATTTAAACAGATGGAGATGACATTAACAATAACCATTGACGATATCATTGATGACAGTATAATAGGTACGTATTTTTGAAAGACTATATATCATATTACGAAGCATTGTGTTTGTGCAGAACATCTCTTTCCCTCTTTTTTTTCTTTTTTTTTCTTTTTTTTTTACTTATTTTTCTATCAGCGGTGTAGCTTTGCTTTTTTCAGGGTTATTATTATAAACGTCACAGTAAATATATTAGGTCGCTAAGCGAATTATACATGTAGATTTTCTCATACATATTTCGTTCCCCGGGGCGACCATTTCAACACCTTAAAGAGAGACAGTGCTTTTAACTAAAGCTGAAGTCTGAACGGTGACTTATATCAATGGTGTGTGATATATTATGTGCTTTATTTCAAACTTAGTTCTGGAGAAAGGAATTTTGTCGACAAATTTCGTTGACGAATGATCGACTTACAAACAATTTCAACGAAGTATCATAGCTCTTGGAATTTTCTTTTCTCAAACCAAACATCATTCTGCAAAAAGAACTATTTTAAGAATTTACTCCAACCATATTTAAGTTGCAGCAAGTAGTGCGCAAAATCATACTATTCATTCGCACGTTTTCCACATAGCTTTAAGACAGAAGATGTTTAAGTCCAAGAGAAGCACACAATATTTGGTTTCTTAATGAAAAATGAGTGATTAAAGATTGACGAGAAAAGAAAAGAAAAGAATGCAGTCACGCTTTATTTACTGTTATCAATTTACGGCATATCATTTAGAAATCTCATCTTTCGTCCATTAGAATCGTCTGATGTGAACAGAATCATAATAAGTATATGCAATTATGTTTTTGCGAGTTTTACAAAAATGGTAACTTTGGTATCTCTGATCACCAGAATGGCCACGTCTAAACATTTGTCCTTGTGGGTAAGGGAGGGATGGGGCCATTGCGCGCATACACACACATGACAGTATTCAAGCACATACATACATCAGTGAAAAATTTGCGATTCAATCTTATTGTTTTAGATTCAATACATCTGTCATTCACCTTTAAGATATGTATTTACAAATCTTTTCAGAACTTAACGTTTATGCAGTGAACCTTTTTTTTAGTATCTTGCATAGTCTGATCGCGACAAAATGCATTACGGTCAATTAAACGAGTTCCAGTATTAAATACAAATATGATGTTTCATGAATTGCGGAAATTAGGTATAAACAGGTCTTTTATGTATCTCAGTTGTAATAAACGGAACTTTTAGATGCGCCTTAGGAATGATTTGAAATTGGCTTCCAGAACCATTACATTATTTATTTACGTGACAACAATGTCTTGATATATTTATTTTTTTTTTAGTTTGAAACAAGATTTGTTCATAAACAGTAATTTGTTCATCGATGAAAGATATTCATAACGACAGATAGCGCCACTAACAACAGCATTTGGTAACGTGTGATCTACTTTTAGCATAATTAATCAAGGTGTCGCAGATCTTTCTTTGCACATTAGAACCTGAAGATAATTGAACATCTAGACGAAATGCCACACCTTATTAATTACATCCTATTAGACAATTTTATTTCATCTCCATTATTATCATATTTTTGTGGTATTTTCTTTTTTGTAACAAAAAGACGTGAAATGCATAAAATTGTCAAAAGGATAGAAGATAGAAGAATCTATTGGTGGCGTTAGTGTGTAACATGCGACTGTGAATAGATTAATTTATTTCAATGCTTACACGTTGATTAAATCATCACACCAAATTTTTCGAATATAACTTTCTTACTTTTTCTTTCATTGTGCAAAACACAAATAATGTCGATATTGGTTCGTAAATATTTGACGATTCAATTTCCTGTCGCCAGATTTCATTTATGCAGCGTTTTAGCTTTCTCAACCGAAGGTATCGTTCCACTTCAGATGTTCTCACGAACAATGTGAGAATGAGTTTAAATAAGTTCTGCTTTATATTTCATTCCTTTTTTTTCACTAAAGCATTCAACAACGAGCTTTTAATTGTAAATTCGATAAACTTTTGCGTTTGTAATTATTCGTTAAATTTTGCAATACGAAAAAACAAGATTCAGTGACGTAACATGCATTTGTTAAAAATGCAGCATACTTTGCATTGCAATAATCATACCACGTAAGCTCTCTGTTTTTTTGGAACTGCCGAGTGCAAAACTGCTACATAGGCGGTTCTCAATAATTTGTCTAACTAATCTCGCATATTTAGCCTGATTCATGGTTCGTTTATACTATTTGTCATAATCATTCTTGACCGCGTCAAGTACAATGATTCTAATAGTATTTCAAGTGTACTCTTATAGCTTAAGGTGATTGTTCAAGTCTATTTTTTTGTATATCAAAACCATTACGGTTATTGTGCAAAAATTAATAAATTTCTACCGTTTCAAAAGTATTAATTCTTGCACAGTAACCGTTTTTGATGTAAAAAATGAGCTTGAACAATCACTTCAATGCAAAATATATTTGCAACAGCTATTGTACACGTTTTTATAAATTGTCATGCACCAGTGTATTTTGTTAACATTTCTTACTATTAAGCATTTTATTTAGTTCTCTAATTTCGATATTTATATGTATATTTATTTAAATTACAAAGTCCAAATGCCAACGAAATTTGTTCAATTTTTCGCCTAAGAATAATTTTAGCAAATCAAAAATTTTTTAACGTTAATTTCACATTTCGATTTAAATCCGGTTCAATTTAAATCGTCTCTCTAGTAACACATTTGTCATTCAAATATATATACATAATTCAATGGAATACATTGACTCCTATCACGTGAAAAATATTGTTCATTTTCTTTTTGTTTTCTCAAAGAGCATAATGTATGCAAGTAATGTTGCAAAATTGAATAAATATTGTCAATTTCGAAACACAACCATATTATGTTCATTCATTGGTCTGCATTGAGTGTCCATTTTTCATTCGTTGTAATTAACATTATATTACAATTACAATTCTCCGTTCGAGTTCTTAATGCCACGTTTTTGCATTTCAAAATCGGTACGTCACATTGAGAACAAAATTAGCCAATAGTTTTGAATCGAAAATCGCTGTTGAATCGCAAGTGTCTTTTTTGTGTCTTTTTCATCTTTCAAATGTAACATGGTCATTATTAATTTCTTTCTGTCTTCTTCTTTTCTTCAAAGTATATTTTGTGAAAATCATCAAATGATTTCTATCTAAAGTAAAAATGACTTCAGAATAGAATAAGCAAGTGTAAAAAAGAACAAAATGTAATTGGAAAAGTGTATGAATTATAACAGTGTGCTTCATTAGAAAGTGTCGCATTTAGAAGAAAATCAAATGAATTTAAAGCGCATTCATTTCAATTTGTCGTAATTTAGTTCTTTTTATTTATGTTACGATGTGAACATGTCATTATTATATATATAATATATATATATTTATATATAATATATATAGCTTTGTCTTTTAAGAATTTGATACTATATCTATTACATTAACAAGTACTATAAATTCCTTATTTTGCAAACACATTCATTCTATTCTTATATATGATGCATATACATTATCATTTGTATTGTACATCTGTTATTTTTACGCTTTATTGGACTTGTGTTTTATCTCTTATTCGCAACTTTTTTCCTTTTTTTGCATCCATTAAAATACATGTATATTTTTATTATTTGTAAAGAATTTAGAGCGTACCAGATAACCCTGACAGCAAATGCACTAAATCCATAGGTGAGACAGACGTCCATTTTTTATAGTTTAAAATTACAATTAATTAACATAACAAAATTTTTAAGTACATAACAAAGTTTATTAAGTACAATTATGATAACAAAATTATCAATTATAACAAATTCAGAAACGTAATAAATTCATATAAACAAAAGCATTCAAACATTCGTATAAATAAAAATATTTTATATTTTTTTTTTTTTACAATTACAAGTTTTTTAATGTTTTCGTCAATTTTCATACACATTTTTGTTAACTTTTGTCCTTTCCTTCGCATTTACTTCTTATTTGTATTTTACTAAAATATCACATCTTTCTCGGGTACTTGTTTTGCATATTTTATTTAATCATGAATTATTAATACATAAAAATGATAAAATATGAAAGTTTCGTTATATTTAAGATTAAAATGTGTTTTAGATTAACTGTAATTTCAAACTCGAAATTGCATTTGCTTTAGGATATTGTCAAATCAGGAAACATGGCACAAATAACAAGCCTTATTAACACGATGCCGTCGCATACGAATGTATACATATCATTACAAACATACCCTTTTGTACGCTTGTAAATGCCTTGCATATGACACACTTATGTGTCAGTTTTATTTTTGTACTCAGTAAGCAAAGTTAAAATTTAATATTTGTTCGATGAAAAACGATGAATTACGAAAAAATGATTGTTCCTTGACGTTTTATGTACTTTATATCGAATAACGCAAATCCTCTGCGAGTACTGAGTCGATGCAAATACGTAATGCGTATTTTAGCGCGCGATATAATGATAATATAGTCTCGGAAAAAAAAGTTTATGTGATGTTTGATGATTGTTTAAATATGTGCAACGTATATTATGTACCTTTTCTTTTCATTATTATTATTTATTATTATTATTATTTTCTGTACGAGTTTTGTATATAAATGCATTCACGAAATCACATAAACTTCATTTCTAAGTTAAGGCGACGTCGTACTTTGGTACAGTAACGACCGAGTATTCTGTTTCGAAGTGTCTGGTTAAACAGAAAACTTGATAGAGAAGTTGATTCTTTTCTTGTACGCAAATAATTTATGTCTCATTATAAAAATACTTGCGGTCATTTCTTTTTATCGTTTGTTCATTCAATTATTTTTATTGTAAAATGTAGTTAAAATTTTGGATAGCATTTGTTTCTTTTAATTCATAGTAACGTATCTAAACTGACGCCGATAGATTGTTTCTGTGCAATGATCTCTATTTTCATCATATTCTGATTTACAATAGCTTCGAATCGTTAAAATATGATTCAAAATATTCCAAAAAACGAGAAATATAAACATTTAAACGAAAACATATGGTGGTAATCAATTATCAAATTGATATGAAATTGTGACAATGAACGACAGACATTTTCTTAAAAAGAACAGTCTAAGTTGGCTCGAAGAACTTGCTGTGAACGAGTAGTTGCTATCTATTAGGCGCATCTTTTCGTCCTTTGTGTATATATCATTAATGATCAAAGTTACATAATCAATGTTGTATTCGAGAAAATATTTATTTAAAAAACGAGAAACTGGATATAAAAAAATTGTTCAACAAAAAACCTATTATAATGTCATTTAATTAAAAACTGCATACATCCATCTATAAGTGTTTATTTACACAGTCCATAAGCTTATATATCTCACTTTAACACTCGGGGATTAATTCAAATCTGATTTGATTAGTTAGAAATCAAACGAAAGAAACGTAATTCGATTGATATTGCATTTAAAACATTTCTCAGAGTCGAAGTTCTATTTTTAGAACAAAATTTAAGTGAGTGAAGAGAAAATGTCTGAGAAAGCAATTGAGGATGAAAAGTTGTGCAAACGAATGTCCTAGTGGCCACGCAATGATCCAAAGTCAGATTCAAATTTCGGATCCCGGAGCTTGAGTAATGTCGAAGCATCACAAATTCGTCGCTACTCATGACACACAAACACCATTTAAATGAAATCGAAAAAACTCGGACGGTATTGCAGTAAAATACGATATCCAGCCTAAAATTTGACTAACATCTGATTACGGAGCCCGACAACGTATAGGCGGAATACAGTATCGCACCAGTATTTGTCAAATTATTCCTTTCATCAAAGCGAGTATCGCCAAACTACATTTTGTCTTTCATTGCGATCGTTAAAAAATAAATTCCCTATTAGCTAAACATTCGGACGGGAATGCTTCTCTTGTCATTCCCTTACACTTCGAACTTCCGTTCGCAAATGTGTTTTGTCCAAAACAGGTCCGAATCCTTGCGTCATTTACTCTGTACATTTGGAAAAAAACACTTATCCATAAAATGTGCTTATAAGCTCTCCATTTCATTTCATTCAATGCCTTATGAAAACGTCAAAACCCTATCTCCTGCACGTATAACATTTCGTACGTATATATTTATCGTATCAGCCAAATACTCCCTTGTCTCTTAGCATGCCGTATTGTATGCGTGATGCGTTAATCAAGCGCGATTAGCCTTACTACTATAAATTTATTATTTGTTTTTTTTTCATCGTCTTCTTCCTTTTTTTTTCTCTTTTCCAATAAGTATTTCTGCGACTCCGAAACCAAAATTATGTACAGACACTGCTCGCATACCTTCCGCTTGTCTTAGGAAAGTCATCGAGGAACTTGATCCACACGCTACTTCGGGATACTGCGCTTTTATAACACACTATAAGTTATATCGACATGACCGCCGACACATGATATCGACACATGTAAGCGTAGCTTGGTATTAGCGCTTCTTCTCGCGTAACTCGAATTGGTTGTGACATTAACTTAAACGATTTTACAAATCCCACAACTTTTACATCCTATCAAGTAAGTCTTCTTGTCAAGTCAAAATTTGCAATGCAGTATAAGATCTCGTTTTAAAACGACAGTCTTCCATTTATTGTTTCACATATTTATGTATTTATTTTCTTTTTTGTATTAATATCCTCTTTATTTACCTCAACTTTGACTCGTCTTTTATTATGGGGTTAAATAATTGTTCATGAAATTGCTGAACAGTTGTTGGACATCAAACATCGGTGCAATTCGAGTTTCGCGCGCAATTTGTTAGTTGAATTCGCTGGTTGTTCATATATTCTTTTTGCGCTGCTGCAACCATTACGGATTGCTCTCCCAGCGGGCCAGTTGAACTTGCCGTTTGGTATCGAGTGATGGTGACAAGAGCGATCGCAGAGAAGCACTTGGCGGCGACACCGAGCCCCCGAAGTATTTGAGAGTCAAGGGCGACTGCAAGTGTCTGTGTCTAATGACCTCTCGCTCAGCAGGCAATGGCCACAGTTCCTGCAAGTGCACTCTATTCAGAAATAATTGATTCAAACCCCACGACGATGTACCCAAACCCCTTGAGTCTCGATTTTATTTCATTAGCAATGCACTTCCCAGTTGGATGGAGGAGCCACAGTTAGTCACTAACCAATAGAGTTTCATGTTTCAGGGGGGATAAAAAACATTAATAATTCCATTAAATCTCAATCTCTGCATTTGAACCTTATTTCGCCTCATAACAAAATAACAATTTTCAGAACTAACTTAAAATGCTGAATTAACGTCTGAACTTCACTATCTGATGGAAACATTCAAACTGTAATTATGACTTTCATTTAAAATAGAACTTTACAGATAAAATTTTTATTAAGTTTGTTGTTGTTACAGAATTTGCTAGTTTCAGGGTAATAATTGTTTAGATAATATATATATATATTAAGTTGATATGAAATTTTCAGTGCCATTGCTAAAAATAATGTATCGAAACTCAAGTTCTTCTGAAATTAAAAACTTTAATTTCAAAGTTCGTAAACTTTATATACCTGGAGCGAGAGAGCCTCCTCTCAGGATTCACTTTGCTTATTTCTGCGACCTGTGATCGATCCAACTAGAGACCTTATCGTGGCGCTAAGACCTCGTCCATTCGGTGTGTTAATATTATTTGAGTTCTTGAATCCTTGTGGATGAGCGTCTAAACATTTTTGATACCTCAACTAAAAAAAAATCATTAGTTATTATTTTCAATGAAATTTGTTGATTAAGATTACTTAAGTAATTATTTAACTTAAGTGATTACTTTTGTTTTTTCGTGACCGCTAAGACGACTTGTTTCTTTTTAAAATAATTGCTTACAATTTGCATCATAGCGTAAAAATGTGTTTAAGGAGTTAATCACAATGAAATTGTTGGCAAAAAGTTGATTCATTTTTAAATACCTTGCAAGCTGCTTCGATAGTTTTGCAAAGAGCTCCGCTGCTGGGCTCACAGTTGAATACATGAGCGATGAATAAATCTTGCGCGGTATGCATAATAAAAGCGCATTGTTTTACGTTACGGCCAATACCCAAAAAGGACAAGAAACGTACCCGGCACTCCGTAATTAATTTATCGTCCTATAACAAACAATATCATAAATGGAAAATACTTTAAATTATAAGAGTAGTTGAACAGATATATTCCAGTCCATATATAGAAAATCCATCATAAAACGAAAATTTTGTATGTATTTTTTTTTTTTTTTTTATGAATTGCAAATCCTTGAATGCATAACAAAATAGCATTTTACTTAAACCTCATAATTAGAATTGATGTAAGTTAAAAGTAAAAATCATGTTTGTATTTTGAATAAAAATTTTAAAGAAATCGCATAACATAAACATTGATATTCGAGTAAAATTGAAAGTTGTATGAAATATTTGCGTGATTTCATCAATGAATGCTTACATCTGGAGTCAATATGGAAATCATGCTAGGTGCAACAGCGACATTCACACTTCTCCATTGATTGATTGGGGTGTTTGCCACAACGTGATCTATCGCATCGTTTAAAACTTCCATTCCCGTGGCTTGTGAAACTTGCATTGATCCTAAATATTGCGCTCGGAGTAATTTTTTCGGCTCTTCCATAGGCGTTGGAAATGATTGTGCTGTAAACAAATAAATTTTATGGATGACCAAATACTCATTTCTATTCAATATTAAATTATGATAGTCATAATAATAATTAATTTTTAATATTTCATATTAATTAAAATGGATATATATGTCAAGAAAAATGAAATTTCTAAACGATCTGATATATATAATTTATGTTCTTTCATTTTTTAAAGTTATGTATATTTTTATTATCCTATAGTAACCTAACTAATTGGACGGAATATGGTTTAATTGAGGTTGAGGATTTAAATTAATTAACCTACAGTCTATTATAAGCGTAATTAGGTTGTTCTCATTTTTGGTTGTGTGCATAATCGGATTTAAAGTAAGGCTGTCAAATAAGACCTCCAAGTAAATGTGAAATTAAATAGTTTTCTCGTTTTATGTTAATAGTTGCAGCACATTATTTTTTGTAATTATTTCATTTCGATTATAATTGTTATGAAATGTTAAAACAACATTCACGGGATTATTCTTTTTAAATTGACGTTACTTACTGACAAGAGTTTGGCCATTTTTATGGAACCGGCGGTGTTCCGTAGGCAGATTAGTCGGTCTTGCTGCTAAACTCGTTCGTCCATTAACATCCACGGGTTTAGCAAGATTTTGATGTAAAGATCTTTCGATCATGATCTTTTTGCAAATATCTCGAAGTGTGTTTGCAATTGTACGCGCCGGAATATCACAACGAAATACATGACACATGTGCTTTCTCGTCGAACGA
Source organism: Gryon sp. ZL-2020 (assembly GCA_022817425.1). NCBI lineage: Eukaryota > Metazoa > Arthropoda > Insecta > Hymenoptera > Scelionidae > Gryon > Gryon sp. ZL-2020. Next base: position 67,913 of record JABFPJ010000047.1, on the reverse strand, counting down.
TCTCGAGCCACATATGCAAAATCCCTAAATAAGAAATATTATTATTCATTTTGTAAATAATGTTTCACTTAAAAGTAGAAAATCTGTTTTCATTAAACATATATTATTCATGCACAACACTTGAATTTATAATTGCTTTAAATACAAAGCTATAGTCGCATTATATATCTTCATACTGACTTTAATGAAAATGTAAAATACCTATAGCAGTTTACGTCTGAAATTATGACAAACATATAATTGCGCTGTAAATCAATACCGCGTTTAATTTTACTTTTATTTCTCTGCAATTGTAACAGATTTTCTACTTGAATTAAAATATTTATATTTATTACCTTTCACTGTTAGGTCCATTAAAAATAGACGATCCAAGAATTTCATGTAAAAAATACATCATTAGTTACTTAAATGTTACTGTAAATTTAGTTATTATCATTTCTATATTTAAAAATTGTTGAAACATTTTTTGACATTGTAAAATATATACTTTTTTAATCATTGAAATGCATTATACATAAGTAACAAAGTAATTAATAATGTCAGAAATATTTTAAATATTTTTCTACAGTACTTTATGTTCATGAACATATTACCGTCCATGATCTCGGCCGACGCCCCAAACCCTGAGTGTATGAATTGGTTGTGTATTAAGAACAGTCAGATTTTCTGGATCTATTAATTTCAATGCACCTTCGTCCAAATCCATGAAAAGGTCTTTGCCCTAAAATCAATAAACGTAATCAATAAATGTACAACAAATATATTTACACAAAACGAAAAACGTGCAGTTTCTTCAAATAAAATTATTTTCTTCAAGTAACATAAATTTCTTCTCAAACAGCTGTTTGATCAGTTTATTTACCAAATAAGTCTCAAAGTATGTAATGCTTTTCTTAAATAAACATTCCAAAATTGAGTGAACTTTTCAAAAATGTTTGTATAACAAATACAGTTAAAAGTCAGCAAGATAGATGATGTTTCTGACTAACTTCGGACATAATGTTATTTGATCGAATGCCAACTTAGTGCAGTTTATGAAAAAATTATGAAAACGTACGTCTCCCCATCGACCGACGACATCCAAAAGGTCGTTTCTGCCAAGTGAAAGATCGACGATGCACTTATTAACGGCTTTACTGCTTCGTTCAGGCGTTAAATCTTCTTCCGCAATTTCTGTCCATCCCAGTGATCGTACAGCGAACCTTATAGCCTTTTCTCTGTTATCGGAATCAGTCCTAGCGGGATAACTCCTTCTCCTATAAATAAAACATCAATTTTACACAACTGAAACTCGTATTTAAATGAGAACAAACGTTGTATTATCCAATTTAAAAGAAAAACATTTAATCTCAATTGAAATTAAATTGCTCTAAAAACTTGGACAATTGAATTAATAATACCAATTTCTTGCGTGAATTAACATTATTTTTTTAAATTTGATTTGCCGAAACGATGAAAACGATAATTTCAAGCTAATATTGTGGACGCAATATTTTTTTTGTGATATTCGTTCCTTTGTAATCAAAAGCTTTTTGTATTGAAAGTTCATCTGATTTTGAACGGTAACAAATAACTCACTTCAAAGCCAGTTCCTCCTTCCTCTTGTTTTCCGCTTCCTGATCAAGAGCCGAGCTGGTATTGCTGCGTGGTACGGTATTGACGATGCCACTCATAGTGTGGAAATTATTAATTATCTGCAATCATATTTTCGCGGGGCATTAATTTAATCTCAATAACGATTCTCATGCTATAATGATATATGATAATAGTAAGTAATGAATTAAGTTTCGTAAACTTAGTTTATTATGAAAGTGATTGCGAGTTTGGAAGATCGGTTTTGACGATGTGAGCAAACATTAATTAAGCTACATCGGGCTGTGTAAACGGAGAACGAGCTTGTTGCGAGTTTAGAAGTACAAGCTTCACCGACGCTTTACAAGATTGTTATAGAACCCTATATAAAATTATACACGTAGTTAAATTTTTTCGCAAATTAATTAATATGAAATACATTCTTTCAACGCAATATTTGTAATCACAAATATTGTGATTACAAATTTTGTATTTTAACAGTAATCATTTAATTGTAATAAATTTTTTATTCACTTAAAAACGATACAAAATTAATGCATTTTGATTTGATATCTTTTATACAAATGACTTTATTGTAGAATTTATTCTATTGTATTAAAAGTTGACGAGATTGAGAAACTTTTTGCATTTTAATCTATTTCTGAATTATAACTCAACCGAATTTTTCGTCCGAATGTCGTATGGTTTCAGTCTGGGAAACGGATTTATTCTAACCTGAGGTCAGATTGTTTTGCCAGATTGATTTCAGATTAATGTCAGGCTGAATCCAGATGAGTTCTATTCTAACATTAATAATAGCATTACTGAAATGCTTTAATTTTATTTTGATTAAATTCATTATAAAAAGTCTTTCAAAAAAAGTAAAATTTTTTTATTGTTAATTTAATTAGAAATACTTAGTTATAAAATAAATTTCAAATCAAACTTAGATATGAATTTTGTATTTTACACACTTAAATCAATATATGAAATATACTTTTGAGTTATTTTACGAGCAAAAAATTCTCCAGCATGCATAGGTTATTTTGTTAAATAAAATTTGCAAGAAAATGGAAAAAAGAAATGATATTTGAATTTACTTATAAAATGGTTCGTTTTATATTTTGAAGGGTATATTTTTTAATATATTTTTTAATTGAATTAAGATACAAATCAAATCAAATTATAGTTTTGTAGCTACTTTAATATGTAAATTACTTTTAATTTTATTGAATGGATGAATTGCATAATCTAATTTCGTTCGACTTATACGATTAAATGAAGTTCTACAATATATATATGCAGGGAGCGTGTAAATAGAAACCAATAAAAATTTTCAACAAATCATTTTTATTGCTCTAGATATTGGAAGTAATTGAATGTATGCTTTCACAAAGTATTTCAATATTAATTAAATTAAAAAAAAGCGAAAAAATGTAAAATGCCATTAAATAGTTATTTTATTAAGGCTTTAATAATTTATATAAAGAATTACTTACACTTTCATTCTTGACTAAACTTTTTCGAGCTTCTTTGGAATGTATCGTTGCCTCTGGGGGTTCTCTTTGTATATTTCCACTTTTAATATGCCAGTAGTAAGGACCATTGTTATCTGCAAATATTTATCAGTTTAGTCAATGAAATTTATTTTTAATACAAAAATTTCTTAGGTATTATTAAATAATACATAATAATTGAACGGTAAAATAAAAATAATCTAATTAAACTTTTGAAACTTTATCAATTAAACATTTAATTTTATGATTAAACAATTATTTGTACTGTATTTTTATTAAACAATAATAAATCATAAATCATAATGAGGCGAAATATAAAATTTTTATGATGAAATCTCTGTTAGACAGTGAACGATTAAATACGAGTAATAATGGTACATGAATTGCGAAATTATTACACGCAAGATTATACATGATCATTTGACTGGTACATGTGATAGAACCACCTTAAGTGACAAATTATTTGGTGTTTGTATCTGCTACAGTAAATGTGCACTGATTTGCAAATTAGCGACTAAACATAAATTTAACGCGCAAATAAAATATTGTCTGTTCCAAACTCAATTAAGCGAAATAATTTCATTTGATTCAAATAAGCATTGTAGTAAATAAATCAAATTAATCAGTTACAAAGGACAATCAAATTAGTCCACAAATGCAGAAATGTTGGATTGATTTATACATGAATGAATTAAATTTAAAAAAATGTATTTGCATAAAAAGAGTAAATTTAAGTTGAAAGAATAATTGAAAAAATACGCACCCTCATGCTTTTCCCATCCAGGGGGTAAATTTTCGTCTTTGTCTTCGGAATCGATGCTGTCAACTTCGACACCCGAGAATTGTTTTTCCGAACTATTGTTCTTTTGTACGTTGTTTGGTGCAGACTTTTGTTCTTTTGGCTGCCGACGTTTCACCGGAGTTGCATACAATTCGGTGTTCAAAACACCTTCTACGTGTGGAACGCCACCCATTTCTATGCTCTCATTATCTGCTTTCTCGCAATAACTATAAATTAAGAAGAAAAATATAATTGTTAAAGAAATCCACATCGTTATTTCAATCTTTTGCTTTTCATTGAAAAAAATATGTCTACAAAAAGTAAAAACTTATGTACAAATATGTAAACAATATTTTAATCGTGTTATCTAATATATTTGTTATTATTAATGAATAATAAAACTATTCCTAAATTAATATTAAAATTATTATCAAATTATAAGATATAAAATATATTTCGAAATATACGCGAAAATATATGTGAATATGTGCACATATATTTTCGGAAAAAAGTTATTATCTCAATGTTATTATAATTTATGTAATATTTAATTATTACATAGTTATAAATTATTGTTACAGTTTTTTATAGAATTATTATGTTAAAATTATGTTAAACAGTTTTCATAACTGATTTGTCAAAACTTTGTTTTAATAATTTGACAGCAAATTTACGCGACCTATTGAGAGATTAAGTACTCCGTTATGTAATAGTTAGCACAATGTCTCTAACTATGTCTGCGTAATTAAAGGATTAAGCAACTAACGTTACAAACAGACAACTTTCTCAGATTAAGTTAAGCTACTTATATATTTTCAAAAATTCAATTTTAATTAAAACATTTCAGCTTTAATCCTGCACTTTGAACTAGTCAATGATGAAGCAGTTTACTTCTTCTTTAACTCTCGTGTAAGTTAAATTAACAAAATAAAATTTACTCTATTTGTGTAACTGCTGATAATTCAACATTTGACCCACTTTTTGGATTTTTACAAAGACGTAAAATTTCTTCGAATTTCATTCTCATCACGTATCTACGTGTAAAGTTTTTAGTTCTGCAGATTTTTCTCTCAACTGTTAGAAGTTAACATACAATGAAAAATTCCTGTGCCAGTGGTTGGCATTATTAATTTTGCAGTTAGTTTTTTTTAACGAACATTATTTTAGTTGCTAAAAGTACGTCAACAAAAAAGAAAGAAATTAAATATTTTGGCGAGTGAAATATTTTCTTTTCAAAAATGTCAGAAAAAAGACAAAGAAAAATGTTGTGTTGGAACAAAATAATATGGACTTGAAGTATAAGTTGAAAGAAACAAATAAATCGAGCTTTTGCGAAGATACGTTTATAGATGAAATTATGTTTAAGCATGACAGCTAAAGAATAAACTGAAATATATGAGAATTGAAAATACAACGAGAATTGAAACGTAAATAAGACTAAAGAGAAAAAAACATAAACTTGGAATATGAATTCAAATAGTAAGGGATGTGAAAACAGCTCGGCAGATATTGTAAACGATGATAAGATTTGAAAAAATAATACAAGCTTTAATATTCGATAAAGAACTACGCGAGGCAAGGAAAGCGAGAAAATTAACGGGCTGACATGATTGTGCAAGATTTACATGGAAAAATATGGCGCAGATGACTTGAAATATTGTTAACTGTGTTCATTTTATCTTTTCAGATGCACATATTGGTGATTAATAATTGTCGAGCATTCGCTTCATTGCACAATCTACTTCATATTGTCATTCATATGATGTTATCTGACTTAACGTTAAAAAAGAACAAAAAATGTTCATCACAGTAATGATTATTTTAAATATCAGATTTCACTGGGGTATAAATTGTAATGCATAAAAATGGATGAATATTCTTTAATTCGAGAATTCTTACGTTTTCATAATTTACATTTTTCAATGCAATAATATTTTTCAATACTGCTTTAAAGAACAGTAAAATACAAATTATATAATCAAATTTATTTTGTTCAACCGAATTTTAAAAGTACACGTTTTTGCATAAAAAAACTTAAGATTACCTTGTCAACGTATGAGATTATATTTATATAAAAAGTATTCATTTTAAAGTAAAGAAATGTTCGTGTATTTAATCTCTTATGTCGATTACAGATAAATTTCAGTGTTGCTACTTTAATTTCCGGAATACAATGAAATTATTTGCTTTTTATTTGCTTCGGCATATTACAAAAATTCGATTACATTTCATGGTTCCATGTACAAGACGCACGATTCAACGATATATTTTTTTACATTAAATATGGAGTAATATTTGTCTATAGAATGAATGGTTATTTTATGTGATATTATAAGGATTTCATTATATTGCGACTTTTACTTGAAGAGAAAAAACTATTTATCAAAATAATTAAATGAGAACAATTACAATAAAACCTTAAAATATTTCATTATATTTCTTTTTATTATATTAAAAAAAGTTATTATTGAGTTTTGTTACGACAAAAAATTATAATAGTTGATATAATAATTTAAATATCTATAGAAATGAATATACAATTTTAATTTACATTTTTCCATTTGCTAATAATAATTATTATAATAATTATTGTATAAGCATTATTAGTTTCATTAACAAAATCATCATTACTTCTTGATGGATATAAAATTTTCAGTTACTCAGTTTTGGTTCATTCATAATTACAAGCATGTTTTATAGACATACGTGAAGTGTCATTGGTTCTATCGATTTATGTTAAGTTGTTGCAGTAAATGAAATCTTGGTCATTATAATTGTACACTCAAGCGTATTATTGCATTAATATTTAAGAACTATTTTAATACTTTTCGAAAAATAATTATGACGGATTAATTTAAATATATCATAAATATGGCCTGTTTATATATAATTTAATGAAATATGCTAAATTATGAAGATTTACTTTCCTGATTGAAAAGTAAGATCAACTTTTTTTAATTACTCGAAATTTAATATTCCAAATTTTCTTTACTTTAACTCTCAAATTATTTCTACATTGATATCAATTTGATTTCCCGATGAGTTTCGCACGCTTCCTCACTCAATTTTTGTTATCTTAGGCCTACTCGACGTTAATTGATTTCTTATTTGTGCCAAAAAACGTAAACTTAAAACAAACTGTAGACCAAAACTTCACATTTTTATAATTGCTTTAGCCTCCGAATGCAAAGCTCCGAAAATACATTCTTTTTGAGAGAACGAAGCGTACGTAAGCAATTAATATACCGCATCAATTAAAACCATCGTGGTTTTTTCTTCACAAAGTTTTCTTTGCCGCAAAATTCGCGCGGGTCAAAGCGCTAAATAAATTCGAAAACAAACTCTCCCAATTACGGACAAACTTGCACAAACGTCTCCTAATTTTTTTTCCTTCGCCAGTCAAATTAAAAAAAGAAAAGAAAATAATAGGAAAAATAATAATTGCAACTGCGAAGACGCTGCTGGATTCATAATGAATAATTACTGAAATCAAATGCAGTTGCATAATTCATTAAAAAGTTAGCCTACATAGCATTTAATTATAACTCCGCTGGAGAATCACTACAATTTTGTCGTGATGAGAAGTGAGAAAAGGAGTGCGAGAAAAAAGTGTCGTGCGAAAGGGCGGAAGGGAGGGAAGGGGGGGGGTGAGGTTCTTGTGTGCCATTGGAAGACATGAAATAATGATACTTGTATGCCAAGTATGTGGGTTAGTGGGTACACACCAGGCTGGAATCTCGCCAGGTGAAAGAATGAAGAAAAAGGGCTCAAAAGGAAGGACGGGGACCAACGCGGATAGACAAAGATAGCATCGAGTTTGAGAACTAAAGATTCGCTCGAGCGAATAGAGAGAAGGTGGAGTAGGAGATGAAGAAGCTCGCCACCTTAATCGCAATTTTATTCGATGTGCTTGCCCGATATCAAATTCATTTGAATTCATAACTTGTTTGAGACCCATTGTTTTAGTTTGCAGATCCAATAATCGCTCCTTCAAGTCCCTCTTTATAAGCTGAATTAGCAGCGTTAACGGATCCTACGATAACATCGCACAAATTTGTACAACTTTTGTATCTTCTATTTATACGACGTGAGACTAATTAAAAGTTATGAAAATTTCACGGCAGGTAGTTGGTTTTCTTGCTTTTAAGGTAGTTAGCACGAAGATCTTTTAAGCATTTTCAAATACAAATAATTCAGTTTTAATGAAGAATGAGACCTTTTTAGGAATCCTCAAATTTGATATGTCACATTCTTTTTTTTCTGACACAAATGTATTGCTGTTTATGTTTAAATATGAGGCATTTTTGATGGATTAATAAATAAATTGGGTTTTGCAGACTTATAACTCTTATTCAAGTTTATGTTTAAACTTTCAAAAATTAGTAATACTTTAAAAGAAGTTAAAACAGAATGAACTATTGAATATTGTAATTTAATAGAAATCATGTATGCTAAATTATGAAGACGTTGATTAATTAAATGTATGTATTCTAATTAAGCTGAAATGTTAGTTTTTATATGCATGATATTCATGAAACAGAAAATGAAGAACCAAAGTAGAAGAGGTGAAATTTTGTTGCGACATCAGTAGGATTAGGATTTGTTTCTCTAATTAGTTTGAATTTGGTCAAAAGTTCTTTTCAAGTGTCTGACAAGTTTCAGCTTGATAATTCAAGTCTTGACTTGCTGTTATTAAATATCTGGCAACAAGTTAATAACTTTTCATATCTCATTTGAATAAGGTAATTTTATTTTCAGTTTTTTAGTTTAAATTTGTAATTCTGTCAAGTTATATATGTTTATCATTGAATTATTGTTCAATAAATCTTCATCTACATTTATCATATTGATATAAAATGTGGAATTTTATGTTCGTGTTAGTTACGCGAAAAAACGTTTAATAAAAATTACCATAGAATTGTAATAAAAATTGTAAAAAAATAAGTATTATTAAAGTTATAGTAATTTTTTAAAAAATTTTATGTATTTTTTTGTGTAAGATTAAAAGACTTTATAATGCAATTCTAAATTAACATAAATCGAATGACTTTGGAAATGGAGTAAGGTCTTTTATCAATATGATATTTGAAAATAACGGATTTCCTAGTAGTATAATACACAAATTATGCTTTCGTAAACACTTTGCTGAATTCATAAAATGGAAGTAGAACAATAATTGGTTGCCGCAAGTTTATATATGTATCTGTGAAATGACATTTATTAGATAAGCGGACGATAATGTTGGAGACAAATTTATTGTGACTAATTTTTCGACAAAATCAATAGACAGTTTACGTTAAAATCCAATGTTAATCATTGAGATTGCATTGAAATTTGGTGACTCACCAAAATAAATATGATTTTAAATATAAGGGACAACACGTTCTATTAAATAAAATTCAATTAAAATAAAGTTTTTGAAAAGACGTTTTTTCGTTGACAACAAAGACTTCGAATTTAATATGAATAATAAAGGATGAATTCAACAAAAGAATTGAATTTTTAAAATATCTGATCGTTAAATACAACATAAATAATTAAATTACCAATATAACAAACTTTAACTCAACCAAAATAATTAAAGTTAAATTAATGTAAATCTTTAGAGTTAATACAAGAAAATTAAATATAAACGAATATGAAACTTTAAATTCAAACAAAAGAATTGAATTTAAATGAATTTAAGCGACTTGTTTTTATAAAATAAATCATTAATTAGGCGATCCGCCTTACTAATAAGAAAACACGAACATTTAAATTTAAAAGTTACATTTCACATTCTACCGATCATCCTGTCAAATTATACATTTCAATTATAATTTATTTAAAAAAAAGAGATAGAGAAGGACACCTGTCACGGGTTGTACAACCCCGCGAAACTAGCACAAAAGACAGGATAAAAAAGGTTGGAGATTCGCCGCTCGCGACACCGAGCGTATGGCATAAAGGTAGAAGAAAGAGGAGATACCACCTAGCTTGATCATTAATCAATACGAGCTGTCGATCGACTCGTCACAATGCGCGAAAGATCTGCGCGTATCGACATACAAATTTCGAATGGGGGATATCGTAAGGATACCTCTCTACTTCCCCTTTTTTCAGGAAGGCGCGTCAAATACAATCAAGTAAAACTAAATTCACGTTTATCCAAAGATAAAATAAATTACAATATTTAGAGTCATTAAAACCGTAAACAATCATTAAAAAATATATAATAATAATAATCAAATTTTGTTGTTCCTTTTTTTCTTCAAGCAACACATAAATTCATGTGAGAAATGTATCTTCGCTTTTGTAACAAAATCTTCATTTTTTCTCATTAAAACATGTAATAATTATATTATACTCCAAAGGGTCTTGTAAAATTATGATCAGTTAATTTATGAAAGTAATATTTTTAAGATATTTAATACAATGTAACAGCTAGTATTCAGTTATTTTGTTTTTTTTTTCTTTTTTATCATTTCATTTTATAATTGTTTTAGTTTACAGAAAGAAAAATTAAAATTGTATTTTTTTAAAAAGTAATTGTTAAAAGAATATAGATTTTGGATTAATAAGAAATTTACATTTTCTTTTAATAATTTTAGTGCAATTTAAAATAATACTAATTATTTTTATAAATTCTTGAAAAATCAGTTTATTTCATTCAGCGAACCTTAATAAATAATTCAATATTTTATTTCTCATTTTGATATAAAAGCAAATAAAATATATTTCAATAAAACTTTCTATTCCACTTCATAAAAGAATTAAAAAAAGATATTTCAAATAAAAAGCGCAGTACACGCGAAAGAAGATTATATATCATTTCATGTACAATAACAGCTATATTACAACTATATTACAACAAAGGTTTTCATCGATGGAAAATAAAGTCGTCAAAATGACGCAGGAAAAGTGTATTTGCATAAACTGAATCGAAAAGCAGTCGATCTCACAGTCAGTGATAAAAGGTAAAAGAAGCATGCTGGCAGTTAAATGACCATTCGTGAATCGAGGGTCACTGTTTGAACTTTTATTTTGAGGGACAATATCCTCTATGATAAAAGTTCTACTGCAAAATTTGTGGTAAAATTCAGTAAAATCATTTCAAAAATTTTCCCCTTTATTTATACTTATCAATCAAAAATGTAATAATAATAACAATAAAAAAAAAAAAATAAATATCAATGACTTATAATTGAATTAATAAAATTCCTCCTATTCATTACTTTCATAAATAAAAAAGCTCGACATTTTCGTCGGTTTTTTGAAATTGAATCAGCGAGTGAAAATAATGATTAATGCACATTTTCTTTTGAGACTGCGATTAATTTTAAGTTTATTAGAATCGTTGATCGTGTGCAGTGATTGAAGTCGTGTAAACTAGGTCTCGGAGCATTCGTTGGGTTCATTCGCGACGAATGCTCGGGGACAAAAAGGTGTCAGATGTCGAGCACATGAGTATACGATCATCAGAGAGTAACGAGGGAGCTCGTGCGATGCAGAATTCGTGGCGTCGTTCTGACGCCTGGCCGATCAATACACACCGCCGCCTACTCGTTACCTCCTGCTCACTCCGCAGCGTTCACCTCGCACCATAGCCTTGTCTCTCTTTCTCTTTGAGAGATGTGTTATTGGTTACGCCGATTATTCTTCAGGAAATCAAAAATCGAATTCGTCGTGTGCTCTCTACGAGCACTCGTAATTTATTCCCAATCACTCACTAAAATTGCGCCAATTAGTGATATTAAATCGTACCCTTTTAAATACCAATAGTCGTTTTTTTGTTTACTGCATTCATTAATAGACATTTTTGTTTTGTTTCAGGTAAATACCATTACATTCATTTCGTGCTCAAATTTTGGATATTAATCAAAAAAGGTATGTTGCATGATTTTCAAACAATTTAAAATATGAAAAAAGATAAATAATGAGAATATGATGTTGATAATATATTGAATAAAAATGAATATCGGTGATATAAATGATGTAAGATATTGGGGAAATAATATTTTGCACACATTTTCTCAATTTGACGATTTGTTCAGTTATATTTGTTACGTAAGTTTTGCTTCTCTTTCTTATGATCAATATTGGTTATTGAAAAAGAATACATTATTAATGACAAAAAATAATATAAAATGTATATTACAATATAAAAAGCCGATTATTGAAAGTAGAATTATGAATGAAAAATTTTTTAAATAAAAGTTGCAGTTTTTCTTTGAACATATACTAATCTACGGATGGTAAGAACGTTGACGGCCGATAGTCTTGATCACAAAGTGGCGAAACCTTCGACACTTGAGGGAAACAAAAGAAGCTGCTGCTCGATATTTTGAGGGTAATTGAGTTTTGTCTGCCTTTGTCGACGATTGGCTGTTGCTTATAAAGTAGGTTACAGCGTGATGAACTCGTTTCTTTGGTGTAATAGGATGATTATTATTGCATCACCTGTGCTACTGTGTTCGAGACAAAAGTTTAAATTATGCGAGAAATTTTCCAATTTTAATTCATTGTTTGGGATTTATAAAATAATTATATATAACACAAAAATATCGTATTTTAATCATATTCTAAGCAGCAATTTACAATATTTTTTTAAGTATTTAATTTTTAAGAAATGACTATATATTTGTCTGCGTTTAAACTTGTCATCAGAAAATCATCATCTTTGTGTCGAATTATAAACATTTAGTTGAAAATAAGTCGTGAATATCTCGGCGTAAGACCGTTGTAGTGGGTAACTTACATCATGTAAGATGATAATCTGTTGTAACATGGTAATTCACCATAAAGATCCAAAATCGTGTTATCAGGTTCATTGTGCTGTTGTACAGACATACTATTTGGATATACAACATAATCCTTATGGTTTCTATTGATTAGGTTAATGGTTTATATAATCAAGTCTATTAATTAAGCGAGGATACCAGAAATACTATTGATTATGACTTCTCATGTTCTTGAACATAATAATTCAAATATATGTCTTAAAGCATGGGAGTCAATAATAAAAGCAGTAAAACAAAATGTTTATTTATCGCTTATTTAAAGTGAGTTCAGTGGACTCAATGAAAAAAGTAGTTCAAGCGTAGCTTCAGTAAATTAATAAAAATAATAATAATCATTTGGCCGGTTAAGTGGTAAATTAATTTAAAAAATGACTGCACCAATAAATTTATTTAACATACTAAAATGCCATTGATGTTGAAAAGCAAAATAATCTTAACTAGATTCTAAAGTTTAATTTGCTTTTTATTAACAATCGAGTTGCTATATAATTGAGTTATTATTTCATATAAAAGCATATTTGTTGGTATATTTAACTTCGAAAGTAAACTTTATTTACTTTTATAATAACAATATTCATTATTGTTCATATAAATGAAATGAAAACATTGTTTATTGAAGTTTTATTAATTATGTCCAAAATAAATTAACTGCATGCACATGTGTGTGTTAGTTTCAAAGAGAAACATTATTAATATTCGAAAAATGATATTTTGACATTTAATGACATTTTTTACTTTTAGAAATTTCATTTTAATTATATCGAACAATAATTTCTATTAATAAATTCCAAAATAATAATGGTAATAAAAGAAAAAACAGTTTTTTAAACGCTGAAATGTATTTATTATTATTTATTATTATTTAGGCAAATAATGATATATAAAAATGTAATATTAATAATCTATGGAATTAATCGCAGAATGTAGTATTTTTAACTAAATTTATAATTCATGAAAAGAATTTATATTAAGCCTGCCAATAATAAATTATAATTACACCAATGGAATTTTAAATAAAAAATTATCCTTTTTCGATTTTGATAATAGGATTACTAAATTATTGCATACAATTAATCTTAATTATAAAACAAAATTGGCTTTGATTTTATGAAAATAAAAGATATTTTACAGTCTTTCTACAATTGCACTGAGTTTAGCCATTCACGCACCTGGTCATTTTGTAATCAACACCAGGTCGCGAATCACTGTTTGACCTCTGCATTGGAATGTTTCACACTTTGCATATTAGTAAATGTTTCACTGCTACGCTTTGTTGCATTAGAATGACATATTATATGATGTGAAATCATTAAGAATCACGTAGTAATCATTCGATGTTGTTCTCGAAATATATGCCATTCGATTTAATTGTTCACTATTTATATAGTTAATAATATATACTATATTTATGGAATTTGTAATTCATGTAACGTAATATATTTCCAAGAATTTTGCAAAGTAACTAATAATTTATTGAACAAAATTACGTCACTTATGAAGATGCTTGAAAAGTTATTAGTAATTCAATTGCAAAACGTGTTGATTAATGTAATACCTTAATGTTGTGATAATGATTTCGAGAGAATTATATATATGTAGAAGTCTAATGAGACATACTGCTCAAGATAATTTCCATTATATACGTAAATCCATTTCATTTTAATAGATCAACCTACTTTCATATAAGTAAATACAATATTTGTTCAATTGTTTTTATTAATTTTACACATTTAAGTTTATAATTAAAATGTCAAATTTGTAGTAAATCCTAAAGAAAGTGCCAATTTGTACCATGAAAGCTAGCAAATGATATGGTAACATATTTTGCTACTGTAATATACAATTCAATCAAATATTTTTCACGAAAAGAATAATTTTTCATATTATTATAATCATGACCTATTATCTCAGCACACGAACAGACTATTAAAAAGCAATATCTGCTACATTTATTCAGCATTTTCACATACATATTAATATACGGATCAGTGTATACAATGCTGAAAATCTCGCATGAAAATCAGACTTTAATTAATACTCTATCAATGCATCTCAATATTTGCGTTCTTATGAAAAATATTCACAGCGTTTAAATATAATTACAGTTCAATGTTTCTTCTTGGCGTTTAAGTGCGCTTGCGAATGCAAATATTGCGCATGATGATTTTGCATTTAACAGTTGTTTCTCGCGCGCACATTTATAACTTATGTGCATACATTATTTGTATTTCCCGTGTCATTGTGATTACGTCTGTATTAACAGGGCTGAAAAACAGGCAAATTTTCGTGCATGAATGTTTGTTCGTGATATGCAAATGCATCTTCGATCGTTTGCGAAATATCCGAATGAAATAGCCTTCTTTGTCATTTCGATGATAACAAACAATTTTTTTTTCTGTTTGATTTTGCCATTTTAATAGAAATATTTGAGCAAAAAAAATCGTGTCGAGTGAGTTGTTTATTAGCCTCTTTTTATACAATGAAAGGGAATACTGTTGAAAGTGGGAATTTTGAAGATTGTGCAAAGTAGTTGCCAAATATTTGTAGCTGTTGAATTCAATGGCGCAGATTGGACGGATCGATTCGTGTTAATAGCAGAAGTTCGTCATGCTTGAAAGGATACGACAGAGAGGCTGGTCAAGGTAGAGAGAAAGGACCAAAGTGCGAGATCCGCTGTACTTGAGAGTACATTGTTCTAGAAATAACGCTCATTCGGGAAAATGTATATCCGATGTCGTGATATGTCTCTGTATAATCACAGATTGACATACTTTAAAGCGTATAATTCAGAACTTAAATTTGGCACATTTCACAACAATATTTTATGAGATAATTCTGATATGTTGAAAACTAAAAGTGTGAATGCATTATTTCACTTCGAGTTGTGATTAAATAAGTTTGCTTTTCAAGTTTTTATTTCATTTTATGTTTTCATTTCAATTTGAATGAAACTAATTTATTATGCTAGTTCAGAAGTTGTAAAGAAATATTAAATATTATTATCGAAAATAAATTGAATCATTAATCAACTATTATGGTTTTTATAGATTGCATATATCTTTGAAGTAATATGAAAACTAAAAAATAAGAATTGGTTTTAGAGATGAATTACGCTGAAATCGTTTCATTAACTCCGACTAGTCAGCCGGAATATAAAAGTACGCAAAGTAATCTGATTTGTGTATTGTAGCGAGCGAATCATTAGCGGCGCAAATAATGCGAACGAAAGTAACGTATCCTTGAAATAAGGATAATACATTTTTGTATGATCCAGGAAACTGAACGACTATTTAAAAGTGAGAGGTTCAATAACGACTGTCACTTAACGGTATGACGTGAGATTGACAATTAAACTGCAAAATTGCGGGGTTCAATGGATCCTCGAAATGCGATAATTTTATTGATAAAAGTGGAAACAAAGAAACAAGAAAAATTATTAAAAAGTGATAACACCAGAAGTGACTGTGATATTTCTTTTTTACTATCAGAGAGTTTGATAATTGGAAAAAAGCTACAGAATGATGACAATATTGAACGAATTATCAACGTCTGCGAATTCATAAAACTGAAATAAATGCCTCTGACACTCTATTTAAATATCACAACAGTTGGCTTTCAAACCATTATTCTACGTTTTAATGCAGCATATAATATAATAAGTACAATAAAATACTGATATTAAAGAATTAATTTAAATTTGAAGTGACAATTATAAATGATAATTTCATAAATAAATATAAAATATAATTATAGTTTATATTTATTTAATGAAATTCATTTCTTTAATGAAAGGAAAAAAATGTCAATACGAATAAATTAATAATAATACTAGTTTTACAAATTAATTATAATTATAATTATTTATAAAAGTATTATTTACATCTTTATATATTTATGGTGTAAGGAGAAAACAATTTAAGTGTTTAAGGATTCCATATACACTTAACTCGTTTTTCCTTTTCGATATAGAGTTATAGTTACATAAATTACAAATATATTCATTGAGATAATGTATTGAACTTAATTGGAAGTAGCTATTTTTATGCTTTTACGGAAACATTAATTGAAATTAACAAAGTAAATAACGTGAAATCAATATTAATTACATTGAAGTTGTTGCATTGGCGATCTTTTGAATAAATTATTTGGTAATTAAAATTTGCAACTAAAATTATTGCGAATTTCTCTGAGTTTACAACAAAATGCAACATCACATTATGATGCGTTATTCATGCTGCAAAGATATCACAATCTTTTTGACGTTTGATTGAAACACACGTTGAAACGGTTAATTAAAGTACAGTCGTCTTCTTCGATCGCCGCGTAATCGTGTGGTTATATCGAGCGCAAAATCCCGGCGTTTCCATGCGACGTTCCATTTACGTATCGACTTTTCGCGCCTCGCAAACTTAACCATTATTCTTATTCGAAAACGACAAAAATTGAGCCTCCTTTTCAAAAACTCACCGCATTGTCTTTACAACACTTGTCAACTAATAAAAGTCAAACTAAATATCTTTTCATTCAAAATAACATGCATCTATTTTACCGACTGAGCCTTTTAATAAGACCTATTTCGATAAATATTGGTTATTTATATCCGCTACATTCAGCAACGTAAACATATATTTCAGAAACAATTTTTATATTATTTCTATTCGATTTACTTGAATCGACAAGGATAAATAAAAATGACATCATTATTATGTAATGACTTACATGATTTATAGGGTCGAGATTTGATTGGGACGGTTCTGGCTGACACAATTCATTTAATTTCACTTGCACCGATAAATTAAAACGACGCTTTTAATATCGTACGAGTTGAATGATTTTAGCTGCTAAAGGTATATCATTTGAATTTTGTTTTCTTCTAAGGAAATAAATCTACGCATATTTATTTACTCGCAATGAATCGGACAGATAATTCGCGTGATATAAATGATGGGGAAGGGTTTTGTTCCTAAGATCGAAGTAAATAAACGAACCGAAACATCGGTACAGAAACGCGCTTGTCCTCGACAGCTTGAGTTCTCGACATGAACTAAACGAACAACCGCCTTTCGGCTAGCTTCGATCGTTCCCGGAGCTATTCGGACCGCTCAA
The DNA here is from genome assembly GCA_022817425.1 of Gryon sp. ZL-2020. Lineage (NCBI taxonomy): Eukaryota > Metazoa > Arthropoda > Insecta > Hymenoptera > Scelionidae > Gryon > Gryon sp. ZL-2020. The sequence goes on along the minus strand of JABFPJ010000047.1, from coordinate 50,157 downwards.
CTGACGTCATTCTGCCGTACCATCGCGTGCTCTTACTACTTGCAATGAATGTGGTCGAAAGTAACACGAATTTACGGGTTGTACAATAAAACAGAATGCGTTCCGAATCTTGCATACGGAAAAACAGATCGTTTATCTCGGGATTTTGTTTCCGGGAAAGAAACAAGATGGTTCTATTAAGCATTATAACCTTTTTCAAATTCGTATAATGAGACGGAAAAATAATTACTGCAATTTTCACATCGTACTTTTTTGCGCTTGAGCATTTTTAGATTAACTTTCTGAAGTCAGGATTAATATTTTGTTTCATTTTGTCTCTCCATTTTTCATTATGTATATTTTAATGTTTGTTATTCGTATACTTTTGAGTACAAAAATTGAGCAAACATATATAATTTTTATTAGCCACATTTTTAATATTGAATATGAAAGCTGGTTTCATTTAATGGCTTCATCAGTGCATTAACTTCACCGATTATGTTAATGCGAATTTCATATTGTTGAATTATTTAAAAATTAGAGAAAAAGAGATTATGTCCATAATGGAAAAAGGAAATTTTTGTATAATCCTGTAAAGTAAATATAAAAATATTAAATTTGACTTTTTGCTGCATATAAACAAGTTTTTCCCATAAAAAAAAGTTGTTCGTCAGATATTTGATATGATTTTATTAATTAAATGATATTATTTTTTCATGTTAACTTCAAAGATTTTTCTAGTGGAATTTTCGTTACTTAAGAGATAAAGTGCGTTTATCATTTGATTAAGAAACAGAATTTATGGATTAATTAAAGTATTACATATTTCAGCATGTACGTGATAAAACAAATACTATATTAAGATGTTTTCGTCGTATGAATTATGTAGCTCTCCTAATGGAAGCAAGATGCTGTCTTCACATATTAAAGTTTTTTCTAAAATTAGATACAAGAGCCTATCCAATCGTATTAAATTTTTTTAGTGTAGAAAAGTACATTATGCTGAAGTAGCATATTCCGCGGAGTTTATAAAAACAGAGACAAAAAAATTTATGCATATAATATAAGAAACATATATCGAAAAAGTTTTATTTGTCTTTTGCTGGTAAGATAGTATATTTATCGTTTTTATTTGTGCAGATTTTGCATTACACATATGTACATATTTTTCAAAAATAAAAGTTTGAAGATGATACAAAAGACAAAATATAATAATAATATTGATAAATATTTGAAATATACAATGAAATGTTGAATATCTATAGCAGTTAACGTCAATTCGAGCTTTACTAGAATGACTTTTTTAATGTTGATTTCATTTCATTTATTGAGATTTTCACTGCATTTCAAACTTCTGTTTCTCAAAGAAAAGTTTGTATTTTATTTATTTATGAAAACTTGCAAAATAACTTTATTGAATTTTGAAAAGTTAAACAAAATAGCAAAAGTTGAGTTGATATTGAAATGTTTATAAAAATATGTCGAGAAACATTATAACTTACATTGTTTTGTCTACAAAACCAACTTAGATTTTAATAAAGTTTCCTTCAAATGTAAATGTACATAGTAAAAGCGAAACTCTTACTTTTCGTGCAACAGAGAATGTATCGAAGGAGAGCAAAATGAATGGTACTCGCTACATTTGCGAACGAAGCAATTTCTTTTCTCTCATTGGTCGAGGAATAAGATTTGCTACGAAAAGTCACGAATTGTTCGCATGGAAATACAGGATTATCAAGACAAAATATATTTGTCAAGTGAACTGAGAGAAAAATGAATGGATGCATTACAAATGGAAAATCGAATATCAGTAGTACACGTATATATATATAAATATAAGGCCATTTTTATGAGAAATGATTAAGAGGTCTTTTTCATTTATCATTGAAACAAATTGAACTTTATAGATTAATACTTTTATTTGAACGGCGTTGATATTTATTTAAGTTATGTACTTAAATTATTACAATCGAGATATTTCATTCTTTTTCATTGTATTACATTTCTTTGAAAATGTAATCAACGTTGAATAAAATAATTCACATTTTGTTGTTAGTTTTTTTGTCAATTAAAATATATATAAAAATAGTTTGTATTATTGCTGAATTTATCTGTAATATTTTCGTCGTCCTTTTTATCTTTTTAATAAGTATTTCTCTTTGAAATATACGACATACAAAAGAACAAAAGTTTTTTGATGATACACAAGAATAAGAAAGTACAAGAAAGTTTTGTTAAAAGACACGATGTGAAAAGAGTTTTGAAATACCTATAACATAAAAATGTGGCAAAACTCAGCATCTTTTCAATCAATTATGTATAATGATCATATACATAGTGTAAAATACTTAAAACTTTTGTCAATGTAAAAATGCAGAGTTGTATTTATTTGTCTTACTCAAATGTTTTTTTTTTTTGTTAATGAAAATTCAGACTTTTATTTCCTTTATTTACAAAAAAAATATTAATTTAATAAAATATAAAAGTTTCTTAAACATATTTTCAGTTTCTGTTTTTCCATGCAATTTAAATGTACCTAAAAATCTTTCGAATAATGTCATAATAATGGAGACGTTAAATTTGCACTATTTTGATAACTCAAATGAAACGCAAATTAATGACATCATATCTGCAGTCAAATTTTCGTAGTTCTAAAACGGCAGAATAATTTTCCAGATAGAGCAATTCAAATGTAACAGCGCGAATAATTTGATAAAGAAAGTAAATACATTATTTTGAGGGGGAGAGGCAGGTAGGGACGCGACAATTTCCATCTCGGGACTTCTTTAACAAAACCTAACTAGTAATCTTAGCGAAGTGATGTCTCTATATTTGCTCAACATTCATAACGAGATTATTGTCGAGAAAAGTACATTAAGTATTATCTCGTCTTTGAATATGACTGCAAGTAGTGTTAACATAAAACAACGATAATGGAAATTGCGAATGACACATTTCGGTTAAGGCACGATAGAGCGAGAAAAAGAGACGCAGAAAGTGAAAGAGAGAAAAAGAGAAAAGAAAGACTGGAAGACTGTAATTTTTGACTGTGAACTTGTCAAGTCCCCAAGCGGGCGTAATGGAATATGAAAATTTGCCGCAAGAACTGAATAACGCGTATATGATAATACGAGTTACATTTTTGCTATTGCAGTAAATGTTACGTAATTTTGCGTCGTAGTATTTTTTTTCGTAGTTGTTTTTTGCCAATTTTCGTTTCAGCGCCGACGAAAGTATCCAATAAATCTCATTACGCACGTCGTCGACTCACTACACCATTTTTTATCTCCAATGTGTAATTCCATAAACACTTATGTACCGGTTTTTTTGTTCGTTCTTTAAACTTCTTTGCTAAACACGATACTTTTTCATTCGCGGGACGATTTCTTGTATTTGAAATAAGGCTAATAAAATCTAAATAGTTTCAGATTTGATTTTCCTAATAAAAATTGTTATTGTGTTTTTTTTTTTATTAAGAATTATTTGTGGAAAAGTAATATGTTATAATTTGTCTAACAACGAATTTTTGTTAGATTCATTTTTTAGAAGATGAGTTCTATAATTCAACGATTACCAAAGAAAACTTTATTATTGATTTTATGACATATTTGTCCGTGGTATGCTATAATCAATACAATAATTTCCAATGGACATGACATGTCTACGTGGAAAATATGTTTGTCGAAGTTTCATGATATTTGAAGTATATAAGCAATCAGAAACATATTTTTTTATTTAAAAAATGCTTTTAAAACCGACATTTATTGTTACTCATTCCTAATTTCTCCAATCACAACACAAAACTGCATTTTACACTTAACTCTATAAAAAAAACAGCTAAAATTAAACGAGTGAATTAAGTTTAATACAACGAGCAATTCAATCAAGAACAACTGTCTCTTACAAGTATAGTCAATAGAAATTGAACAAATTCGTTTCTTATTGTAGACTGTTGAGTTTTTCTTCTCTACCTCTGTTTTTACGAAAGTGTCATCGTTGTTGCATTGTAGTCTAAGTGTACCACTTAGGAACCTATTGTTTTAACCCTTTTTACGTTGGTAGCAGCTATTCTCGTGTAAGGTAACGTCCACCTCGTAACACGGAGGTAAATGTGGTTCTGACTCGTTTCGGTGTGGGATATATCGACCATCGAGATAACGAAGAATGCATTCGATAAGACGAAGTAAGTGAGCGGGCGCGCCGCAAGAACAGCCGGGGGCTACTATTTATTACAACCCCCCTATTGATTTGGCTGCGGCATTCTGTACTGGCATCATTCCTTCCTTCACTTACTTCTTTCCGTCTCGTATAATCTTCAAGTCAGGATTACGCCGGAAGCGGACATTGCTAAAGTCGATTCATGATCGTTGCACACAACTGAAAAATCGATTTCACAATATGTTCCGTTTTCGTGGAATATATTCATTCATTTCAGTATCCAGTGATAAGGCTGTTTTGAATAAAATATCACAAAGATAACTCTGTATTTCGTCTTATTGAATTTTGAATCGAAGTTCAGAAAAAGGATGAAACGCGAGATTTTGTGTAACTTGTGCAAAAGAGATTTTCGATTTTCAATTAGAAGTTGTATTTAAAAGTTAAATATAATTTAATTTCGATGAAAAAAGAGATACATTTGTACATGGATTAATATCAGTTATTGTTAGGACAAAGTTTAAAGTAAGTTTTATGTTTGGTAAAACAATAATTAATAGGAATAAAACGTGGTTATAAAAAAGATTACAAAAAGTGGAATTATTAATTGCGACAGCTGACATTATTTTCAAAAAAATGTAATGATGCAAAATAAAAAAGTTAATGATATAATATTTGATTTATGTATAATATATGAAACTATTTTTATTTTAAATTCTTTTATGAATTTCAATTAAGTGACCATGTTCCATTTGCAATTACCACAAATGGGATACCGTAATTATAACTGCAATATATATTACGTTCATATATTTCAAGATATCGACTACATTCGATGATTTTAATTTATTATTCTTTATATTATTTTTGTTTTTCAATCATGAATTTTCAATTGTAATTTTTATACTTTTTAATTGAGCATTTATTCCATTTACATAAATATTATCTTAATGATTTTTTCACTTTTGTTTTCTAGTTTTCTTTTCAAAATGCTTATAAAAAATTGTACACGCTAAACTGTCGACTTTGTTTATTCTTCCGCATTCATTTTTTTCCTAGCGTTAATGCAAGCGAAATATTCGATCCACGCGAACACATTGCAACGTGCAAAAAATTTTTTGCTTTTTTCCTTTTCTTTTAACTTTTTTTTCATTGAACAATCGCGTTCTGCTAAAATCTTTCGGCAAATAGAAACGGGACTTTGCTAATGATGCGAAAACAAAAACTCGGCCGCTGTCTCGAAGAGCACAATATATTATGCATTTAAGCGAGCCATAAACTAACGAACAAACTCCTAAATAAGTACAAAAATCGTCCGCGTAACGACGTTAAGCTCCACGCGCGCAAATTCATGAATTATTTTCCACGCTCGTCGAATCATAATTATTAACGCTGCGTCGGTGACTCTTTATTGCATTTATTTGAGCGCAACGTGAAAGAACGTTAGGGATTTTTTTCCAAATATACACTTTTTATTTTGCAACGAAGTGCATCACATCTCAGTTATATTCAATGACAAGAATGCGTTTATTGTTTAGTTTGTTCGTTTTTTGTCGGAAAAACTTTTTACAATATTCCAGTTAATATTTAAATATATTCAATTAATGTGAACTTTTTATAACAATAAATGAATTTTTGTTTATATATTTGTATATCTACAAATAAGCATCAGTATTTTTCAATGTATTTTTTGCATTCACTGATGTGTGACAAGATATGGAATCTGTAGAAAGATATTGGATTCCTTACAAGTTTCTCTTTTTTAAAGTGTTATTCCTGGTGGATGTACAAGAACCCCATACGAGTGTATTTGGGATTATTCGCTCAGACGAACTAGTGCACCTCAATATTGTACTGTTCCTAATAAAATCGATAACATCGTATTAAGACGATGGCTTTAAAGTGTAGAAAAAGAAAAGACTTTCGCCATGTAACAACTAATATCATGTGTCTTCGTATATGTTGACCCCAGACGTGTCTTCAAACCAATTATCAATCGATCTGAAGGTCAAATACAACGCGTGGAGATTCGTCGAAAGACCCAGACGATTGGAGGCTTGTTTTCAGGGGCTTCTATTGGTCATTCCGCTATCTCTAAATACAAAGGTTCTACTATTTACGATGAACACAATTACGTGATAAAAATTGTTACCACATATAAAAGCTGGTCTAACAATTCCGACCGAAACTTTTGATGAGATAAAAGTCTAGGAATTGTCATGGTTAGAATATACAATTCATTTAATAGTTTCAGAAACTACGCAGCAAGTTCAGCATTTTTATATTCAGTTAATTAAAGTCAGTTTCAAATTTTTATATAAATAATCATTTAGTAATTTGCAATGCAAAATTGTTCGACGAGATTATATGCATTTCTTTGAAAATGATAATTAAGCTTATTTGCAGAGTTTTAGAAGAATTTATATCTTTGAATAATTATTTCGCAGAATAAATAATGTAATATATAACTTTTTGATATACAAAATAAGTATCTTCATATTACAGTAGTATTTTTAGAAGTGAACTTTATTGAAAATCATAAAAATGAAAATATATTGTATATATTGATAATTTTATTGCATAATATATATTTTAGATTATAAATGTACACGATTTACCTTCTCGTTATATTAAATAAAATCTTCTTTCGAATAATGAAACATTTTTCAAAATTGATCGTGCAAATAACGAAACAATATTACTATTTTATAATAATAAAAGTTTGAAATTAAATGTTTTAAAATGTTCGTTTATAACTTTAGAACAAATTAATTATTTAAGATTCGTTTTACAATTATCGAGATTCAATTAACTTGATTTGTTCATTTAATCACAAATTAAAGGTACAAAATCGGTGAGAAAAAAATTCTCAATAGACCCGAACATCTAAATTATTCGCGAATTTAATTACAAATTAATGTTTTCCAAACGTTTTTACACTGCTAATAAACTGATAAATCTTTCCGTCTCGTCTACTTTGCATTTGAAATTACTTGAAAAAGCAGGTAATATTACCCCCGTAGTTTAAATTCATGAATGCTTTAATTTGCAATGAAATATGATTGTAAGTGTATGCACTTTATCTAATTTTCTCCATTATGATGAATTATTATAACAAATCTCGAGCGTTAATGGACAAAACTCCGACAATTTAGTATCTGCGAAAAGCGACATAATCGCAACACATCATAATCCATCGTGCGATCAGTTCGAGAGAACAAATGCGAATATTGTTCACACAATGCAACATTTTAGATCGTAATAGTTTGATGTGGGCTATCAAATTCTTTTGTGCTCGTAAGGTTCTTCAATGGATCTCAAAAGAAAGCTCCTTCCAATGTTTGTTTCCGAAGAATTCAAACAATGAAGAAATATTGCTTTGAATGATTGAACTCAAAAGTACGGCGAAAATCGTTATGACAATATTTTTTTGCCAGTGAATTCTTTTTGATGAAAACGTTTTTGAATATAGTAATTTTTCACTGTATTTGTTGACGTTTTAATTAAATTTTTTTCCATCAGAAATAATTTGAGTGTTTCTAAAAGAAAAAATTGCAGTTGCTTTTTGCAAACAATTCTCGATGATTGAAAATTTTATTGAACTGAAACAGAGATTTTTCTAAAAAAAATATTCACTTTAATATTCAACTATTTTTTGGTGACAAATTCGTAAAAACAAGTTTCACGTTGTGGAGAATTTTATCGATATATCAAGTGTTTAAGTGATGAATTAAAAGGGGTTCGATAATAATTTAGCCCTGACGAACAGTCTATTGCGCTATACATAGCACATTCACACAAAGGTCAATGGTGCAACCTCTAATGGTTCCCTTGACTTTCAATGCAATTTTATTTAATACTAACCTACGTATACTCAAAGTTAAATATTTGTTTCCTTAATGAATGGACAGTTCAAATTTATTTTTTTAATAAACACTATTTTTAAATAATTTCCAAATCTGTTTAAATAAAAAGCACCGTTAACTTTCTCAAACAAATTATACATGAAACAAAAGTTAGTCTCATAAATTGCCTTTATTTTAGTGTCATAAATAAATAGGCCGTTTTCTCAATTACTTTGACGTGGTCTGCATCCCGCCAATGATTAATGCATTTCTTTATTAAACCACACGAGTTGCATCGTAAACCCACATAAGTGGAACATATTGAACCACACGAACGAAATTTCGGCTCTAAGACACCGTAAATGTCCGGTTGTTTTGACTGAAGTTAAAATCTGTTCCGTAAAACTACTTACATCTGTAATTCCGGTACATTAATCTTATTACTACATTCTACAAAGAATTATTTGTTTTATGCGAGTTCTTGGCTATATATTTTTATATCCAACGGTGGAAAAAAAGTGTTGGGCAGAATTGGGCAGCAAGTCAGCGGCAAGGTATAATGGGAACGATACGTCATGAGAGCTTTTAGGTTTCTCTGTTAATAGGAGGTAGTGGCAGAAAGTGACGGTTGGCAGAGGATGGCAGTATGTTTCGTTGAAATTGTACGAAAACGACGTAACGGCTCTATATAACGCAATCAAGTTTCATAGTAACGAAGTTAACTCGAAACCTCGGTAATGGCTTTTCCAGATACAATGCTCACATTGCAAATTCAATTTCCCTCCATCTCTAGCTCCTTTTTTTCAACTAGAAAACTGATTATCGGCCAAATTCGTCGACCGGCTAGTGAATTATTTCAACGGACTCTGATCGGCCTGTTCAGTCGTAGTATCATGAAAAACAATTACCTAAAGAATATCGATTTCTCATGGGCTATAAATCCGACACTTTTCAGTACAAAATCCAACCACCATTTGTCTCTTTTGCTCTTTTTTTCCAACTTAATTTCCTCTGATCTTTGGTCATTTAATATTTCAGTCGCAGAAAATGAATGAAATAATAATCAGGTTATCTTCTGCATTATACTCAGATGTTCTTTTATAGATTTAAGAAGAAACTCCAATATTTAAATAAAATAAAATTGAACTTGACAAATATTAACTTAAACTACAGCAATTTTAATTCAAGATATTTTGAAAAAAAACTGAATATTGACATGATATGTATATAAGTTATAGTGTCGTAGTAGTTATTGATAGCAATATTACGTTTATACAACATATAAAGGAAACGCGAATATATTTCAGCATATACATATATCTTGATAATGTTTGAAAAATTTTCCAACGATATTTTTCTCAAGTAATATATTTTTGCAATATTTTTTTCTATATCGACATATGATAAAAAATATGGTTACGTTTTATGTACATATCGATGTTTATGTTATCTAATGTTTCAGCACAATGTATTATTTAAACAAGCAACAAACTCATTTTTAAGAATATGAATTTCAATAAACAATATATGCGACCATTCAGTAAATTCTACTAATTCCTATGTCAGTAAGTTCTTTTGTGGAATTTAATCGAAGTATGATGAATTTTTTAGCATAACGATCGAGTTACTACTTTCTCATTATTCTTCGTTATTGAGTGTACATCATTATGCAATTAGTGTCGAACGATGCTAGAAGCTCCGAGAATTGCGAGTGGAAATAAATTAACGAAACGAGAAAAGGAGTGCGTCACATTCAGATGGCCGGGAGATATATGTCTGTATACTGCGGACGTTTCCTTAATTGCATTTTTATGCTCTTCTGGATTGATTTTTCTAGACAGGTGGAAGCGTTTATTCAGCCTTTTTTGTCATTGACTTTCCATCGTTATTACAAACTGGAAGGGATTTGCAATTATACCATAGCCCATTTTCCGCGTTACGCAAAGAGCCAGATTAGTTGCGAGACTATCGCTAATGCGCCATCTATATCGTGCGATAGCTTTTAAGATAGCTAAATATAGAAAATTATCTGACTTTCCCTCTTCTTGTCGACTAAACGATGCGAAAACTGTAGTTTCATCATTAATTCTCATTCATAATATAGATAACTCTCGATTGCTCCCCGAATACAAATTTTAGCGATCATATTGAGACGTTTAATTTCATACACGGAAGAAAATGACATAGCAAACATAGTAATGTTTCCTACCAATCTCGTGATAAGAAAAAAATCGAAACCAAAAGCTGCAAAGTTTCCAGAAAATAATTACAAATTGCTGTCAAATATGTCATTTTTTTGTATAATATTTTAATTTTCAATTTCAAGACATTGAAATCAGATATCCAATTAGAATTAAACACTTTAGAATTTAAGTTTTGCAACATAAATTTGATTGTTCTTTTTTGTCTAAAAATAGATTAATACCAAACGATTATTCCCACTGAAAACTTTAACAAATAACAATCATCTTGATAAATATACTAGAAATGTAACGTGTCTTTATTATCAATGCATCACCACAAGACAAAGTTGAATGAACTCCAGTTTTTTACCTAGTTTCGCTAAGTCGTGACTATACTGGATGTTCCACTTTCATCAACTGTTTGACGTTGTTGATAAAACAATATTTCCAAGAAATTGCATTAATTTAAATTTAAAGAATATATATAATACATGTATATATAACATATAGATAAAAAAATGACTAAATTATTCAGTGAAATTGATTGCAATTAGATTTCAATTCTGCTACTTTAACGATTGGAAATGTTTCTCGTAAATACCATTATGCCAACTGATATTCATAAAATCAATGCGGCCAATAAAGAGTTGAATAAAGAAGTATTTATTTAACAGTTTATTTGTCGATTTTCTATCACGGTTTCATTAGTTTTTTGCTGTTGTCAATATTTAATTTAAACTTGAGCGGAATTTTATATTGCTTTCGCGTTTCAAATTCAATTTGAATTAGTTTATATTGACTGCGCCTTGCAATATGAGAAACAAATCTCGTGAGGTTTGCGAGTTACAATGATTACTTAAGCGTAGTTATACCAAAAGCCCGGCGCAATGCGAAATAACGATGAATTTAGAAACCAACTACAGTACATATAAGTTCATAGTGCTGTGAACTATACTGTTACAAACTTTAATAGCACATACACAGCTTTGATGTACCGATGCTTAAATGTGTTATTTCAAGAATGCGCGACCAGCAAAAAATGTACACCTTACTTATTTACGACACTGATGCTATTTATTTTTCATTTCCTTTCAAATTCATATATGAATTTGAAAGTTATAATTTGATATGTCAACCTTTTAAAGCAGCATTAAATTCCACATTAAATTCAATTTTCGCCTCGTTGAAGTGTAAAATTTAATAATGTAATATTTAATTCGCTTAATATTTCACTGCTTTTTAATGCACTCTTTTTTCCCTTTTCATAACACGATTAATATATATGATTACAGTTACAGAATGACGTCATTTGAAATTGTTGAACAAGTGTTTTAGGTTGTTATCTGTAATATAATGTAATATAAAATTGTACTGTGGTCTTAAATTTACCCTAAATTATGGTTTTCCGCATTATCAGGTGCATCTTCTGTCATATCCGCATCCTGTGTGATGGGACCCTGGGTTACGTCAACTCCCATGCTGCCCAAATTGAGAGCTGCGTATGTTCTGCGAGCTTGGACTCTATTCGTACTGGTATTGGTAGTTTCATTACCACCCCCGCTAACGACGAGATCTTGATAGAGCTCGTCGTACAGCGAACTGCCATTACCATTGCTATTTAGAGCATCGTCCAGTCTCGCTGGGTCGAGATGGTAATTTGGATTTTCAAACGAAAGAAGTCCGTTTTCTGCAAGCAAAATATGAAATTTAAATTAGACTTGGTTGAATCACTTTTCCGGATCTACGTTTATTTATTAAACCATTCTAAACATTAAACATTAAACTACAGAAATACAATCAAACAAGCGTGAAAAATATTCATTTTTAATTTTTTAATTTGTTCCCATTTTTGTTAATTTTATTAATAAATATTTTATTAATTATTTTTTCGGAAAATAATTGATCAAATTATCGTAAAAATTCAAAATCAAAAAGGAAACAACAAAACGGAGTAAACATACAAATATAAACCGACCCTTTTTCCAACGCTACAGAGTATATAAATGTCGTATAGGATTTCTTCTAATTTTGTGTCAGACTATTATTTCCGTCGCCATTTACGCAAAAAAAAGGACTCACTAACAAAAGCGTCCAATTGTAACAAATGATGCTCTTGCATCCAAATTTAGTTGTCTAAATAATTTCGATTTTATTTTGGGACGACCTTCATAATGTACTTCACTTCATTATCACTAGATTCACACGTCAACTAACTCCCTCGGGGATACACACGAGATAACTAACTTGTGAGATATGATACTCATTATTTCGCAGAATTTACCTTTACAATGACTTGTTGGCAAATTGAACGCAACATTAATTCGAAATTTTATTATACGCAATTCTGTTTGACCAAAAAAGAAAACTTTGTTATGAAATTCCCCTTGTAATAAACAAAATTGCAATAAAGAAAAACACAAATCAATTATATTCTGCTTGAACAATCTTAGTTTTGATTTTCTTTCAGTTCATATTTATTTCACTAATGATTTCTTTCGATTATTTCATCAGAAAGAAAAAAATAACAATCAATTAAAACTCGTTTGACAATAAATGAACTGCAAATAAATGCTTTCATTAGCATGACTGGGTTTTGCATTTTTTTTATTTCGGCCGGCTCGTCTACTGATAACATTTTACAACGAACCCAACGAGGTGGTGGCAATATCCACTGGGATGTAAACTCTAGGAAGTATCTGCGTTCTCGGCGAGGAAATAGAGATAGATAGGGAGAGGAGAGAATGGATGAGAGAGATAGAGAAGGAGAGTCGTACAATCGCGTCTACTGAAGCCGAATCTCCTTGGCCTCTTTCCGCGCTGGGTCTTCTCTTCTGTCTACCCTTACAGCCAGTCGTGATATTGATTCACGTCAGGTTTAAATCTGGCTGGGGAAAGGCACAAATTTTTGTCCGACAATAGTCAACAAAGCGTATTTAAACAAATGACTGAACTTTGTCAACAACCAGCCACTCGCCGTGAAAATTCTATCAAATTTAACAGCAATGACATTTCGTAAATTTGAAAAAAAAAAGAATTTAATATGGAAAATATATTATATGTTAAACGAATGTTTAATTAAATAGATAATTGAAAGTATTAGATTATTGAAAATTGTTTCATCATTGTTGAATGATTAGAACAATAGTAAATTCAATGATTGGAACAGAGATGAATTATATTATAATGTTATCGACAGCACATTAAACTGCATTACATGCAAATGTAATTTTCACTATCTGCAATGTAATAATCACATTTCTCTTTTAAATTCAAATTTTTTCGGAATTCATTTGAAATTATTGAATGCGCAGAATTGAAATGGATCATTATAAGATAAAAAAAGTTTGTTATTACGAATTGTAATCTCTTCCTTTTTTTTCGACGAAAACAAAAATTCATGTTTTAAAGTAATTGATTTTTGTGAAATTGTGCAGAATGATATCATTAACTTAATTATGCGAAGTTATTTTTAGTCTTGGAAGGAATAATAAGTGTTTTTGAAAAATTGCGTATGAATGAAACAGGAATGTGCAAAGGGGAATTTCGCGAGCAAGAAAATAAGGAAGCTAACGCGCGCGCGAGAAGAGGGCACCGTTGCCGCCCTGGATGAGTCATCCTATCGATTCCTTTCCGCAAAAGAGCGAAAGACTTTTTAGTATAACGTTGCCTTCCCTCGTTTCGTGCATGACATAAAAAATGCGAACAAAAGTTAATCAAAGATATGCGATGTCTTTTCGTAGTTCTAAACTTTTGTTACTATCTGAGAAAATGTCGCGTTATTTAAGTGGGATCGTAATCACATTCTTTTCGTGAAATCATCAGACTGATCTAAAGCGCATAAAAGAAAATGAACTTGTTAAGTTATTTCTTTTGAGAAATGGCCTTTTGATATCAGCAAATTTGCAAGAACAATTCTATTTGACGTGTAAATATGAAGAATAACAAAGTCGCGAAGAAATAAAAAATGCAAATATTGAAACATTTACATGAAAAAGACAAATTTAAATAGTACAAAATCTATTAATCACACTGTAGTGTATGGCTCTTCGACGGTTTGATGAAAAATTCATTTTTAACTGTGGTTTTTGCAACAAACGGTTTGTGTCATTCTGTAATTTAGAGTCGAAAGGAATGCACTTAACGATTTTTTACTTTATGCAGCATTATTTTTGGCATTTCTTAATACGGGAAAAACGGAAACAATAAATATAAAAAGTTACAAGCTTTTACAATTAAATGTAATTGTTTACTTTTAAGTAATAAGTATTTTTAAATATTAAAAAAATAAGTTTTCATAAAATTAATGACTTTAGAACTATTAACAACTATCTGAAACTTCGATATTAATAATTGCAAAATAAAGTTGCAGCATTTATCATTTTTAATCCCAAATGAATGATATTTTTGGCAAAGTGATAAAATCAAGTTATTGATTTAGATTTTATGAGAGATATCATTAAAATTGCATACTAAAATAATCAATTTTTCCGGAATACATAAGTACTAATTACAAAGTCCAATCCAATTATTAAAAAAATGTGTATATTATGTAATTTATTGATTAATGCTTACTAACTTTCATCCCGCAAGCACAATACGAAGTTAATTTGTTAATTATTTATCGCGATTCGAATGCTTTCCGTAATTCATATGTAACATGTAAATTCAAAAAGCATACTAAATAGTGACTTAATTAATATATTGAATTATAATAATAATAATTATTATTGTATTATAAAAAAATGTAAATGTTGTATTTATACAATTAAATAAAACAAAATTTCGCAGTAAGTTCTTTTTTTGCATAGTCCATATGGAATGAACATAATTAATATATATAAATAAAGATGTTGCACATTTAATTTATGAATAATAATGACAATTGTGAATAATATTATCAGACAGTTAACCATATTACATGATATATTAAACAACAACGATCAATAGAACAACGTTTTATTCTCACATACACACGTACACGTAAATACTATGAACTCACATACATTCAAGCACGTTCAGCACGTACTTCAGTAAGAGCTCATATAGTTGACCGAGGGAAACGTGATTGATGTGAAGTTAAATTTTCTGAATGCATTATGAAATTGTTATGTCTGTTTTTGGTTTATTTATTTTCTTAACAGAAACACTTCTCGAATAACTTTCATGTTAAAATGTATATATGTTACATATATTAAGATATACATGTACAATGAAATCTAAATTAAATGCTCCCAGAATAATGTTATTTTAAATAAAATACCTAAATTAATATTTTGCAAGTATTATGTCTATTTTATATGCTTTAAAAATAAAATTGTATTTAAGTTTTTATTTAAGATGTCTAAATTGGTGTAACATATTTTTTATATGTATATACAGATTATCAATATATACCAACACATAACCCAAAAATGAAACGTTTTATTTATGTATGACTATGAAGTTAATTGTAGACGATAATGCTAAGTATAATAAAGGGTGAGTTCAATCCCCGGCCTCGTGAAAAAAATGATACAGAAGCAATTTCTTGAAAAGGCTCGCGTGTGGCGCCGCGACGTCTATACGGCTATAGAAGCCTAAGTATTTTTCATGACTGTAATGATTGTTCTTCTTTTCAAGCGGCAGGCATGCCGGAAGTTTATAGGTCGACGGATATGTAATCGAACTTTTACAACTATGGAATTAGTTTGTTATTGTAAAAAATTAGGCACTGTTGTGTAACGGAATTATTTTTTATCGTCAATCGTTTAACTGGAATTTCAGACTTTTTTTCATAGACAAATATAAAACAGTGATATCTATAATCTCCCGTAGACTATAAATTTAAAAAAAAAATAAAAATGAATTTGTTTAGTCAGCATTATTATTATAGGTTTGTGGAACTGCCTTGATATTCAGAAATAAAATGATCGTCTTTCCACTTTTTATTTAATAAAAAAAAGTCGGTGCTTCTTGTCAACATTAAAGTATATATAAATATTCAAATTTACTTAAAATCTTATTTATAATTAATATAAAATATAAAAAAAGTATTTAACACAGTTATAAAGTATAACAACTTTTGGACATGGAAAGTTATACTTTTTAAATAAAAGTTTTCAGTACTGTCAGTGAAATATCAAATGATTATGTTTGGAAATATTCATAAGACTGGCATAATTAGGGTGTTAATTTTACAAGAAAAAAAAATGTTTTTCATGTAATTCTAAAAAAGGTAATAAGAAAAAAATATGCTTTATATAAATACTTTCGAAAACAACCAATCTTAATTACGAAATACTTTACACAAATGAAGAACATACTGAATATAATTATCGACTAATTATAATATCAGTTTATTAAGTTTCATTAATTAGTATTAATTGGTGAGTTAAAGTATCAGCTCCTTTTTTAAAGCACATTTTATCTCTTTATCTTTGTTTGTTGCTCGTCCATTATTACACCGTTGCTTGTAGTTCAGTTTATTTCACATTCTTTTGAATTAGAGTAATATAACTTCAAGTCCAATACGTAATCAGTTTGCAAAACAGCTTAGGAATGAATGAATCTAATTTTTGAAGTAATTACGAAATTCATTAGAATATTGGTGAACCGTTGAGAATAATTTAGTGCGCTGAAATTAGGAAAATTGTTCAGTTTTAATTATCCAATGCAATGAAATTTCAAGTGAGTAAATGTAAAATATTGATCTCACCTAAATAAATATAATACCTAAAATAACCTTTCCCGTTGCATTTAATATATTTAATATTTCCAATTCAAACAAACTTATTCAAAGTCAACATCAAAATGATGAAACGAAATGTATTTCAATGTCTTTGTCGTGACAAAGTTAAAAAACTAATTAATTGTTAATTTTGAAATGACGTAGATACGTAATCATAACTTCTGTCAGTACTGAATTACAACGTTGGGCAAAATTGTTCGGCAAAAGCCAATCAACAAAATGATCAAAATCAATATAAATGTTTATGACAAATGGCACGACCAATCCGTTGAGTCGTTTGTCAATAAATTGTTCAAAGCTTGCAGTAATCGGAGACGAAACTTTGCGCGTGACCAATTTATATGAAGCAAGCCTGAAAACTGAATTTGTGCTCCAGCGAACAAGTTCTGGAGGAGCGCACAATTCAAAGGCGTCCAGCGCACTTATGCCGTAAGTTTGTGAACTATTTGAACAATGTTCCCCGCGCTACCTAAAAGTAGTAAAGTAAAATGTTTGCGGTAGTGCATTTCAACGATCCTCGACGGTCGTTTAACACGCCGGAATTTGGCCACCTTTAAAACGTCCGCTCAAAAGTGATTTCAGCAGCGCACTTATGCCCTTACTAACGATCATATTTATATCCCTTTCTTTTCATCTTACAGTCTTTTCAAGATTTTCAGATTCGGCATGTCTTAATGAAGAGTATCTTGAAATAGAAGTTGCATAAAACTTGAAACAAAGAGTCGACTTAATGGAAAGGTATTGTTCGTTTTATTAATAAAACCAAATATATGTATTTTAGCTTTGAATTTAAAAAATGGGAACAGACAATTATTTTTCTTCATTAGAAAGATATATTTATAATTGATCAAATAAAACGTTTCTATTAAATGACATCATTTGCAAATGATGTCATTTAATAGAAAGAAGAATACGCTTGTTTCATAGTAAACATCAGCAGATCAATAAATTTTGTCATAAAATTGTTTATATGCACTTAACCCGCTTGATTTTTATGACTGATAAGATGCCCTAATTGCGATTCCCTACCGGTCGCTGTTATTAAGTACAGCACTTTACTCGTGACGGTAAGAAACGCTATTAATGATAACATTGCTCGCTTAATAACCATGGAAATCATCAGTGGATTTGCGATATCATTTTTGCGCTCTAGTGATTACATTATAATATTCATAAACAAAAGATTAATAGTATACATTTAAATAATTTTGTTACAAAATGACATTAGATTTAAAATTGCACAATAAAACATTGAATACAATACTCAAATATTAATCGATGTTAATATAAATGGAATTTTTATACATCGTCGAAAAATACCATATTCCTTCAATTTTTAACAACTCACTGAAACATGCAAATATCTTTTTATTTTTTACCACCAGCAAAAAAATATTTTAAGGTCCAATTACTGCGCTCTAATTCTGATTTTTCATTTTTTGTTACTGTTAAAAGCTGATATAAATTTCTTTTGAAACGTTCTTTTTTATCTTCTAATCCTTCTCTTCTTCATTCTTTCGTCGCTTATTTGCTTGTGTTCTCAACTTGGCAACTCTCAACCAACCAACATTTATTTCAGCACGTACGTATCGAGCTGCTCTTCGGTTTTACCAGACGCTCGTAAAACTAACGTTATGTTGCTCAAATTTTCGTAGCATGTTTCAAAGTTAAAACTTTCGCGGACCGTGTCGTTTTCTCTAATCCACTTAACTGCGTGTCGACTTTGCGATCGGACTGACGATATGCTCGCCTTTCAACGCTTATACGACTTACGTTATACAGCGACATCGTTTAACCATTTTAGTGTGAATTGCTTAATCAAACCATATCTTTGCCGATCAAAATTCAATAAAATTTTACGATCGATTCAATACTTTCGTATAATTTTAGATGTCTAATTTAAAAGGTATACACCTTAACAAAATTTTATCGCTTTAATTGAAATAGGTATAATCTATAGAAAATATGTTGTGAAAAGGTATAAACGTGAAGCATTATAATATCAGTAAAGTATATCTTTTTATAATATAATACTAACATACAAAAATCAAATTTTATATACCATTATTACTTAAATTTATTATATGTAACTATAATAATTTGTTATCAATTTATTACCTAAATTAAATCCTAAATTATTATCCTTCCGAACATCGACAAATTGATCTCAAGCAATTGAATATCCATCCATTTTTTATTATCCCCATTTTCCTAAACATTCACGTCATAATCCACGTTAGATCGTAAATTGACAAGAAACTACTACGATTGTAACTCGGTTATTGCAGCCGAAAAAACTCAGTTGAACGAGTTGTTGAAGCAACAGAATTCGTTCCACCACATTCGTCTCTCTTATCTCAGACATAGAAGGGCGGGAAAAAAAAGTTGTTCATGGGCAAAAGACATATTCCCGGAAAGTGTAATAACTCAAACAAAACGGGAGCTAAGTTTGGAATTTAATCATCCAAATTTGAGCCCGATCGTATCAAGTTAGAGAGTAGTTTTGGCGAGCGTCTCAGCGCCGCCTTAACGAGATAATGAACGTAACGGTATTGTATCTTGGCGAAAATAAAAAGAAAAGCAACAAAAAACACGCCAGCAAAAAATAAAAGAAAGGAAGAAAGTTGCTTGTCTTTTTTAGTACGGGTCTCGTGGGTGTGCAAGACTAAATAAAAAGCGACGTGAAATAGGAGACGGAGTATCGTTTCAAATCCTCCACGACAGTCAAGAAAGAAACTGCGCGAGAAAAAAAAAGGACGACCAAGCCAGCGATCCCTGGCCAAATACGGGCGAAAGTTTGCACAAAGTATATACATCGGGGGTAATAACAGTATTTCTCGCGATATTAGCTGCCAGTGCTCGCCATTTCTCGAGACTCGTATGGGCTTCTCGGCGCTGTTTTAGTAGCGCCACGAAATTCTTTACCACCTCGTTGGCTTCTTCGGCTTCTAATTGATGCAAGTTCTACTTTGCCAGAGCTGGTATTTCCGTACATATGTCGTTTTCTATGTCATCAGAGGGATTTTGTAACAACAAGTTTTGTTGTCAACACGTAAAGCATGATAGGTGCAAATTTACTGCAGTTGATATGTATTTATGTTATATAAATATATAGAGAGATGTATAAATATGTACTGTTATGTACTTTTTCACACCTAACGTAATACGATCGCAGAGAATTATTGGGATGTAATTTAGCAGAGTGGAATTGGTGCAAGATTCATTACGCGAATTCATCTAAATTTTAGTAGCGGCAAGTAGTGCATGCAACTTTCATTTGCCCATGTCTGCTGTATTGTTTAAAAATTAAATTATTGAAAGATTTCTACTACGAGGATGAAACTAATTCTTTGAATTGTACAACGTTTTAATGGCACTCACGAATTATTGATCATGAGCCATGGAAACGAATCATCATTCATTTATATTCAATCATCTTTTAATGATTTTCCCGATTTCTTCCTACTTCATGGGGATTTTAATGCAATAATGCTCATTTATTATTATTTATTCACTCGTTTAAGCTTTTCTACGCTTTTATTTACTTTTGTTTTAAAATAAAGTGTTTTAAATGCTTTAAATAAAATAATTACTTAAATGTGTACAATTCATAAATTACGAGTCAAAAAAGCCAAGTCAATTTTCATCTTATAATTTAATTACACAAATTATAAAGACATTTGATTCGTGAATAGAACCTTGAACGCCCCTACTCATTTGTTTTCGAGGCCCTTCGATTGCGAATACCTAATGCTGGACGTCATATATTAAACGCGTTTGTGTGCGATAAGTTATGTGAAATGAACCGTCAGTTTGCACTCAGAGAATCTGTACGTGACATGTTGGATGACGCAGACAAACTCGACTGATATCAACATTTTTTTTGAATTCACATTGATTAATGTCATTATTCCAGAAGATTGATTATGGAATATTTTTATATTTCATTATATCAGAATGTCTTTCAATTTTTTTTATTGTTTAATATATATTGCTACGTTTATTTGTTTAATAAATTGTGGAAAATTAAGACAAACTAATTAAATATAAATTCTTTATGCAATCTTAAATTACATTAAAGTAAATTGTATTATTTGATTACTTTATATTCGGGATCGCAATTTCGTTAGAGCGAAATTGACATTTTCGAATTCATTTCGTTTAATAGAGCATCGAAATGACTCAAATGTATCATATTCGTTGAACAAATTGCACGATGAAATGTCTCATAGTCTGATGGAAGCGAAATAAGCTCAAATGGACGACATAAAAAATTATTAGGGCGTGGTATTTATTATTATATTATTTTTAAGTACAGATAAAATGAATGTTGAAAGAAATATCAAAGTATTGTTAGTTTACATAATAAATTATTATTAACATTTATTTAAAATGTGAAGAAAAGTTAAAATGTGACATTTTAGAAATGTTTTCTTTAAATTCAATCAAAATTTCTTTATCTTATTAAAAAACTTTGCTTCTGTGTAATAAATAATAGATTTATATATAACAAACTTTAATTCTACACATTGACCAGTTTGGAACTATCATTAAACGTTCAATAAAAGTTTGGCAAAATTTTATTAAATTTTCGTAAACACTTTAAAACTTTTCTAACCCATTCAATATTTCATCATTGAATATGATGAAATATCAACCCATCTTTTCACTCCAACAAATTACATTTTTCTATCCAACAGTTTTTTATTGCATTTTTTATTTCGGCTGAATAATTTAAAAACATTGCACAGTCATTACAAAATATGCTTAAAAATAAAAAATATTAATATTAATATTTTCTGGTCATTTTATTGGTACTCTATACATAGAATACATACATATATGCTACGTGTATTATATTTTCTAGATTTTGTCTTTTTACGGTAGCTTGTTTAATTTTAGAGCTGGTCATTTTAGGTACCTTTGTAATACGAAAAGTTTGGATTATAGTACATAAAAGTACGGTAACCATTTCATTTCTCTGAACATAATATGTTCTGAGCCTGTAAGATTGCCTGTAGCGAAATATCATCCAGTTATGTCACATGTGCATCACCTTTCGCATTTTTGTACACTACACTAAGATACTTAAGTAATCTGAAAATAATACTTTGCTTAGGTCAATGCTACTTTTCTACTTCATTTCTCGCTTATTGTACTGTAAACGTATGTAAATATATATTTGCAAATAATTTTAGATAATCATAAAAAAAGATTTTTTTATGATTAATTAATTAAATATATATTGAAATAAAAAATGCACATATTCACATAGCATAAAATGTAAATTGCAAAATAAAAATATATCGGATATTATAAATAGATCAAAATTTATATTTATAATTATTTATTAGTAAGCACTTTCTAAGCATAATTGAAAATAAATCATAGTTAAGTTCTTTTATGTTATTCATTTTTAATGGTTATAACAATTTTTTCTAATTTTCGAATCATGTTTTGCATATTAACAAGAAAAAAAAATCTGTCCTTTTCAACAATTTTTCGTCATATGCGTAGATCAAGTATTCTGTGTGTAAAACGCGTTATTTTATTTCATCTCTTTTCCGCTCAATTTTCACGATCGGTCATCGCGGTGAACCCAGTATTTGCGAAAAAGCAGACAAATTGCAGCTCAGTTCACACTGTGCATCAAATTTGTTATGTCTGTTTCTCAATCACACGTGCTTTTTTTCTTTCCCTGTATTCCGTGCACGCGAAATGTCAAGTTGCATAGAAAAAAAGAGCAGCTTGCAAAAAGTAAACGAGAAAAAAGTGCAACGTGATATCGACTAAAAGTATATAAAAGACAAATGAAATTCACGCGCTCTGCGATAACGAGAAACGTAAACGAAACACACTGTCGCAATTACTCCACTCATCAAAAACGCTACTTTTTTTCGAATCACGAAAAATTTACTTCGATAGACTTGGATCAAATGTACAGTAGAATTCATACGTCAATTAGTCTAATTCGATGACAACTTTTTTTTGTTTTAAATTGCAACGTGAAAGATAAACGTATGTCTAGAAATAAAGTAAATTAGCTTCTTGACATTTTACGTTTTTACACATATTATTCAAATTAGGAAAAAATAGTGACATTTCTAAATGTCACTGTACTTATTAAATATTGCAAAAATTGAAATGATAAAAAGTTAAAATTGAAATTGCAAAAAATTAAAATATTAGAATATTTTAATGAAGAGGACACATATGATTACGCAAAACGTGGTCATTTAGAATTGTACATCCCACGCAATATATATATATATATGTATACGGAGTTTTTCTTCAAGGCATTCTTTGTTGAACCTGGCGCTTTGTTTAGATGTGGCAGTAAAAAAGCGGAAGTCTAAAAAGCGTGCATAGCCAAGAGTGCGGTATAAAATGCTGGAGATGAATTTGTAGAAGAAAACTCGTGGAAAACAGAGGCGGAATATACGAATGTAAAGTCTTGCGAGCGTGAAACTTCGCGTTCTGACGGGTCTTGAGATTTATGTTCAACCGAAAAACGAACAGCAGTATGAAATGGCGCAACAATTGTTGTATTTTTCTTCTCTCTATATAGATTAAACTTTCATTTCATGTTTAATTAAATTTTACAGCCCTTATTTCATCGTTCAATTGCAATTTCAAAGCAAAATTGAAAGGATTTTCCATTGAAGATTATAATTATAATTAATATATTCAATTGACATGAAATACCCTTTGAAATTTTCTTAATTAGATAAGCTTAATTAAATTTGTGTTGTGTGATTTAGAAAATGATGATTTAATCATTTGTTGTTGACTAAGTCAATGAATGTACATTTGTGAAGAGTGTATTTGGATTAAGGGGATTGGTAAAAATAATAATTTCTGCAGGGGTGAAGACAATAAGTTTCCGCTCGAACATGCGGAATTTAGAGAGTAACAATAGCGGATGATGAGATAGAGTCATTCAAATGACAGAGAAAAGAGACAAAATGCGTTAGAGCTTTCAAAAGAGCGTGTTCTAGTTGAAGCCCTTGCCATAGGTGTCTGGAAAACGTGCACTGATCTCATTATCGTCTCACACAATTCCAAGTCTATGGGAGGATTAAACAGGTCAATCGATTACAAAAACATGCTTGCCAACATAACAATATTTTAAAGTAAAAATTTTTAATTTCAAATGGAAAAGAAATAAATAATAAAAAAAAATTTTAATTTTAATACAAAAAAATTGACCGAAAATAATTGTAGATTTGTTCTTATTTGCGAACAAATTAGTCCAAAAGTTTTTTTCGATGTATTTTTAACTACACATATTCATATACTTAAAATAAACATTAGCTAAAATATTGTGGCATACAACACTTGCCGATGATGTTTTATTGACAAAAATGTATTTTTAGTTGGCTCATCATAAATAGCTGCTTTTTTATATTTAACATTGCTTTTATTATCACAAAAATATAAAAGACTTTGGCATTTTGTATAAATGTTATACATGTGGTATAAGTAAACTGCATTAAAAATAAGAAAAACGTTATGTCTGTTTGGCACGTGACCAAAATGCTTATTGATTTTTATTTGATTTTCATTCTACATGTAGAGTGAAGGGTATGTATATGGTTAACATTGTATGGACAAAATAGTTGATACGATAAAAAACATCGTTCGTTGTTAAATTTCAGATTCAAGCGTGTGGAAGTTGTACCAATTGCTTTCGATTTTTTTATATTCCAAAATAAATTTGTTGCATTCATTATTTATTTGAAAAGTATTACAACTCAAACTATTGTTGCTTAATTATTAAAGAAATACACGTTAAAATTGTAAAATAAAAAGTTGAGCAAATGAAATAGAACTTTTATTGGCGAAAGTTCACTTTTTTAATTATGAATTTGTAAATCATTTATTTATTCTGTTGCTTTTATTATGTTTTGTTACTTTTTAATTTATCGGAAATTGCGTTTCGAAACTTTTTCAATTGCATTTTCAAAAATTAATTCTCACTTTTATACGATCGCGAAAGCCGCGAATGTTATATTTGTTCGGTAACTGCCGTTATATATTTTTCTTCCTCCTTCCAGCAGAAAGATAACTTTTTGAAGTTTATGAATGACGCGGATTTGTCTTCCGATGACAATAAGACGAAGACGAATGATCTTTCATATATTTATAAGTTTTCTCGAAGAACTGAATCATAGTAAAGTTATGTAACGAGAACAACTGGGTTTATTGTATATTCATAAACTTGCATTCCGAACTTTCATGCGTAATGATTGTTTGTCAAATCGACTTGAATAAAAGGGCATGTGTTATGTATGTAACATCAAGTTGTGGTATGTAAACACAGTTCTTCGACTGGAATTTTAACTTCTTTTCTTCAATTTGAAATAACAGTTCAAAAATGAAGTGAACTTTAAAACATATAATTTATTTCCGTATCGAATCCAACATTTGTTTCACAAAAAAGTACTTTCTATTACACTTTTAATGCATACACTTATCATAACTAGCACAGACATATCAGTTTTTTCAGAACCATTTATCATTGTTTTAATTATTTCAATAATCGTGAAATATGATAAACAAAGTATGCGAAATTGTAAAGCCAACCGTACATGTACTCATTCATTTCGGTTGGAATTTGAAATTCAGTTTGTAGGAAATTGTCTCAACTATTCATCCCAAGGGTTAACACAAGCGGTTCTATTAAAGCCACCACTACGACACAATCCTCGAGCCACAAGGATACCTGTCCCAGGATTACGATTAAAACGCGTCTCATACATAGACACAGTCCTGAAATTCATCAGTTAATGAAGCTGAAGCTCATTTTCGTTATAATCTGATTCGCCCCGTGTCAAATAGAGCTCGTTAACGTAGTCAATTTAAAGTTATTTCATCCTTTTGCTATTTTTTCCTCATTTAACATACTTTTTTCTCTCAGTTTAATTCCAAAAATAAGATTAAAAAAATATTATCTATTTCTATCTACATTTAAGTTCAGAATACATAAAATGGTTCATTTATGATTTAAAAACTTTTTAATTAGTAAAAGAAGAACTTTAGTTACGGAAATTTCGTGTTTGAAAATGATGTTGTTTGGAAAAGTGCATTTAAGATACAAACAAGAAAAATAGCCACTCGATCAAGATTCTGTTAACGAAGACACTTATTTCTTCACAAAATCTGCACAGAGATCCTTTTTTATTATAAGATTTTCAAGTTTGGTGGTATGCCGCATATATTTCGTGCACCAGGTGGTCGGGTCTCAAGGACGGATAAAACAATTTGCCATAAATTCGTCCCGCAGAGCTATTTGAAGAAGAATATTCAAGAAGAGCGCAACTTTCGAATAAGTAGTTCAGTTACTCAAGTATACTTTTTATCTGTCACGATTTTTTTTATTGACTTATATATGCACCACGAAGTAAGCATATATACATACTTTTATACCATAGAGCAAAAATAATTTCAATAAAAATTTGTTCGTTTGATTTATTCTGATAATAAAAGTATTTCCTGCTGGATTACTTTATATTTTTTATTTCAATTTGCCATGACAGTGTTGGTTTAATGTAAGCATATTGTTACATTTCGTTTGTGTAATGTAATAATAAAAGAAAAAGACCGAGTGTAAAAAAAATAAGAAAAACCTTGTAAGGCTGTGAGATTCATAAAACAAAGGAAAGTATGAAACAAGGAATAAAAACGCGGAGTAGAAAGAAAGGAAACGGAAATTATACGGGCGACATATTGCTGCATGCAACATGTATTATGCATGAGATAGACAAGTGCCGCGTTGGAAAGTCTATTAATTCGAAAAATTGTTCCCCGCAGTGTCAAAATAATCACAAAAGTGGGACAAAAAACATTTTGGACGAATAAACATTGGGAAGATATTACACAAAGTGAGAAAATAATATATGAGATGAATACAAAAGGAAAAACAATGAAAGGTGATAATCTGCAAGAAAAATGGATTATTACTTTTTTAAAGACATATATTAACGTCTGAGTTTGTTTTTATTCTTTTTTCTTGTATTACTTGTTTGGGATATATTTTGTTTCAAATTTCAATTTTCGTATTGCGGCACGTGCCATGTAAGTTTTGTGCGTTTTATAGCGGTGAACTCGTTAATCTTATGTCTGTCGTAAAAATCCATCATAAATCACGGAAACACTATTTTTATGTGACCATGTGCAAAAAAATACTTTATAAAATTACACATAAATGTTGAATAGCAGTTTCGATTCAATATTAAATTTATATTATACCTTTTTGCATTATATTACAATGAAATATAAATTTGATATTCAAAAACCTGCTGCTTGACAAATTTTAATAAATATTTTAATCCAAGTATTTATATTCTAACATGCAGTCTGTTCAAACAAGGTAAAAGAAATAAAAACTATTTGCGTCGCTTATTTAAAAATTTTCCTTTCGATGAATATAAATAATATTTTTTTCACGGATTCTAAAAAAAATTATCGAATGCATCATCTACTGTCACTTTCTACACTATTTAGCGTAAAATTTAAAAAGTGAAATACTTTGAGAGATTATAGCACAATTTGCAATCATAGTTTCGCATTTTTTTTCTCTATTTTTTGCTTTAGTTCAAAGCAAAAGAAAACGGTTTACGATGTCATATGTTTAGTGTTTTTTCATAAAGGAAGTCGGCCTTCAAGCCCGAGTTTATGGTCAAATGATTATAGCGACTGATCAGGTCTGAATAAAACATAGAACAATAATAATAAAAGAAGTAATGTCTTAAGTGAATATCAAACGACAATTTGCTTCCAAACAAGATGACCAATTTTCCTTAGTGTGAAAATTATTTATCTTACAAACTTCTTCCATTATCTCTAATCGCTGATTTTATTAAGTTCTAACTTATTTTATTCCTAATAATTCATTTTATAAAAATTTATTATTATTATTTTATTTAGTATTTAAATATTAAATTATACTTGTGATTTAAAATGTTTTTTTCTTATCCCATGTAATTTTCTACGCATTAAACGTGTATTAAAAAAGTCGTTTAAACAGTTAAGATAAATTACATTTAAATTGATCGAAAATACGTGAAAATCCACGAAAGTTAATATATAAGGTTAGCTATATTATATATATACTAACTCAAATGCGCATGAGGATGTATAAGAAGGAAGCGAAGCGAGTTGATGTAAAACCGATAATGTGTTCGAGCCGAACACAAGTCTGGTCATTTTAGAGCCCTCTTTGTCAGAGTATTAATCCCTTCGAATCACTCGCGGTTTTACCGCGTCGGTCCAGCAATGGCTATTGTACCTGTTAGATTTTCGCTTAGTGTATTTAAGATATTGGTATTTTAAAAGGAAAAGGATTCTTTTATTGACAAAGTACGAGTGACAGTACTTTTATTTCTTATTTCTTATTTTATTTTGTATTTAAGATAAATGTATCTACCAAAAAAAAGGATTATATTTCTTTAAATGTAATCGCGTTAGAAAAATACACATTCTTACATTTTTCACAAATGATAAAGTATCTTTCTTTTATTTGCGTTTCACAAATTCCAAAAAGCCGATAAAACCTAATGATTTCAGAAGATGCAAAGCAACGCGGCCATAAAACCACAATAAATATCCAAGATTCTCCTGAATTTCATCCAAAAAACATCCGAAATCCTCTATTTACGTTAAAAAAAAAGTTTTCGTCTTCCTTAGAGCTACAACTTTCAGTTTCAAAGGAAGAAAATAAGGAGTAAAAAGGAACCCAGTTTGTAACGATGTAGAATTTACAATCTTATATTCTCACGGAAATGAATTCGAAAACATAAAACTCGAATAAACGACATAAAGACTTTGTTCGAAAAAATACATATATACATATATATATATATGTATGTATGTACGTGTGTGCGCGAAGATGGAATACATTTCCTTCGAATTTGCACATACAAAATGTAATATTCCTCGGCGGAATCCAAATGGGCCTGGGCTGTCGGTGGAATCGTGTTCTCTCTCTCTCTCTCTCTTTCTCTTTCGCGTATACATATCTATTCTCATTCTCTTGTCTCTGCACGCGGATAATGCATGTAAATTTGCGCAAGACTTCCACGCTATAACGAGAATTGTGAGTCACATCTTTGACAAATAGTTTGACTCGTCGATATTCGTTTTCGCAGGCACATTCCCGTAGGCATTATACCCTAGCGGTCTTTTTAATCTCAGTAGTAGTGAAGTTGCCTTACGTCCGAGTTTGAGATAGCAGACGGAGAAACAGACACCGAACAATCTCATTGGAGATTCATCTCGAGAAGCTCATTCGTTGAAGACACTGTCGGAAGGAGTAGGTTCCTCAACCTTCCCAACCACCCTTTCCTCCATTTTCAAGGGGGGGGGGGGGGGGGGGGTGGGAGTGGGTGGTAGAGAAAGTCGAAATGCGCATCTGTACGTAAATTCCCTTCCGAATGGCCGAACCGACATCCGAATGTTCTACTCGTCGGGTGTATATTATTGCAAAAAGTCCGAAAGCTTGACTTTCGCATAATTCATAAAGCGAATCCCGAACGCCAAACTTTTATTTTCGCTCATTTTCAATTGCCAAGCTGTTACTCTAGCAAAAGTTACGCCGCTATTACGCAAGAAATCGCTCAGCTACTTCAACTTATAGCCAAACGCCTGTTATTACGATACTTTAGAGTAATCGAAATTTGAGGCTTTGATAACAGAACGGAGCTTGATAGATGAAATTATATCGACTATTTTCCAATATCATCTTATGACGAATGATCGTCGGAAAAGAGTATTATTATATGATGAGAAATTGATGAGAAGCATTGTGGAATTATTATTGTTATGATAGGATATTGTTACATGTTAATTGCTTGAAAACTAAGCTTGGGTGTTGTTAAAATTGAACATAAAATTAATTTGAATAAAATATAATTTGTTGAAGTTATACATTCATTAACATACAAAAGTTATATGTTCTGGAGACTATGGTGTATATATAACATGTTTCCAGAATGATAAACAAAAAAGTTAGACGACTTGAAGCAGACTTGCTTTTGTTACTAACTGCATGTCTAATCAATACTTACAATGTATAATGTTGTAAGATACTTTTTAAATTATACTAAGTATCTCAAACAAACAAGAAAAATAATTGTACAAAACTTGTGCGTTTAATTAATGTTGATTTAATAATGTACAAAGGATTAAACAAGAGTGAGCTTCTGTCAAAACAGAAACAACGCTATGGTTATAATGTAGGAATATTTCCTTTATGTTATGTTGTGCTATTATGTAAAAACAAGTAACAAAGCTTAATTTGAATTTCTCTTTGGATTAAGGAGAAAACTGTGGCAAATGATATACTGATTTGAGTCATAATGAATGATTTATTTTTCAAAACGAATAATGTATGTTTGTAAAATATGCAGCTTTTATCGCAAAAACTATAAATAGTCAGACGAAGTGATTACATTATTAATTAGCATGTTATTTATTAGTTTTATTTGAATTAATAAAAACAAATGTATGATTATAACAGAAAATTGGGAAATTAAAGCTTATCTAAATTATTCAAGCAAGTTTCTTAAGTTATCGTTACTATGTCGCAGTGCCGACTACAATAATGCACTACAATTCGTCGATCACATGCGCAGAAGGATGCGCAATGTTTTTCATCGTAAACTTTCTGCAATAATATATATACAATATATCTCACATATATTTATTATAACTATTATATTTACAAATCATACCAAATTATTCATTTTATATAATATAACTTAATCTTTTTTGAATGTCAGAAAAATTACATTCATGACATTTTAAGTAACAATATTACTATCTATTAAATTTTTGAATTACATTCACGCAAAAAATAAATGATGTTACGATAGAAAAAGACGCCAGACAGTAGTTCTGATAAGTTAATGCCACTAATGTAATGTCGAAATGTATATTTTGCACTTGTTTTTTTGTCAACTTGGTGCAAATAAAGTATCCAACTATCTAGCTGCCCATGTATCTTGCTCTCCACCCAAAAGTACGTACACATTTCCAACTTGCAGTCGGGCTTTCGGTATGAGTTGTCATGCGATGCAAAAAATCACAACTGACACGCCAAGCGAAGGAGAGAAAAAAGATTTACAGACCAAGTGACAAATTTATAGTCGCTGGTGCGTATCAAGAACATTTCCTTCGAAGCAAAGCTCGAGGATTCATTACCACAAAAATAAGAATTATTTGTCGCGAACGTGTAAGTGCACTGAGGCAAATTTTCATGTTTGTTATTACCATAAAAATCTAGTTAAACAAAAATTGTTACAAGAACTATATTTATAGTTAGTTTAATAATATTTATGGTTGAAATAACTAAAATTATAATTGGAAATACTTTAAATGAAAAAAAAATTACAACTATAAAATATAGTGAGATTTGGAATTAACTAAATTATTTTATTAATTTTACTATTAAACAATAATTTTTACAACCATATTTTTTAGATTATGTTTACTATAAAATATTATAATTTCAAATATACGAAATGACATTTATAAGATTATAAATATAATTGTATAAAATATACTTCAAAGATTAAACCATAAATAAATAATTATCACATCCACAATTTATCTTTATTGCAATACTAATAAAAAAACGAAACAGCGCTTAAATGCTCGAAATTAGTTTCGAGATGGTGTGAGGATTGTTTATGTTTTGTTTATCGTCAAGAACAAAAGTCAATCGTTTACTAATTAATAAAATATTTTAGTTAAAAAGACTATATTATTTGGTTACAGTAATTATATTTCATAAGTTCAAATCACTATTCGATATAGTTAGTAGTACCAAATTTTTGACTCAGTGTGCAAATGTAATTCAAACCTTTTCGTAATACAGTGACGAAAAGAAGTTTAACAGAATAATTAATATAAATAAATGGAATATAAATCTTTATATATAAGAAAGATATACAGCACATTGTATTTGCTAATATTTGTTGATTCAATTAAAAAAATAGATATTGTAAATAAATTGGATTTTGTATTGCACACATTGATAACATTGATATAAATCAAAACCGATTTCGAGTGCGGAATCCGAATTCTATTGAACTAACCTAATTTGTGCAAAATGTTGATCCGCAGAATTGCGTTTATACATCATGTTTAAATATTCATGTCTTAAACAAACACGTTATAGATAACACGGTTTCAGATATTATTTACATTTTCAATGAGTTAGAGTGATTGGAATAACGTGATATTCTGGACGATCCAGCATTTACATGAGAACGTAATTACTCGAATGTTAACCTCAAATCGCCAATTTTATTTGTAATTTCGCATACCGGCCCTTTACAATGAGAAACGTTGTATTAGATAATATATGGTAGCGCCCAGTTAGCGTTCACAGTGTACACATGAGCTTTTCATATAACAAATCTTGACCCACTGGAATTTGAGTAAGCATTCAATGGTTTTGAATCAGCGTATAATTGAGCAACGTTATACATTTTAAAACAATATTGTCGTATAGAACAATACGCTATTATACCATTTTATTAAAAATATTGTTAATGTATTTCACAATTGACATATTCATTGTATTTTAATAAAATAATAAAAAATTACATTTACAAAATTACAAATTACAAAAATTCTTGAAAAAATCAATACAAATTTGTGTTTAGAAAGTAAATTTTCCAGTTTTTGACAGAATTTATTCGGTTAATGGGAATTCTGTGGTCAAGTTACTGTTTAAACAGTAATTTATTGTAAGTTATTTTTCTTAGTGTACATATATATTAAAATGTATATATTTTTTTATAATTTGTTGCCACTAAAATAAATTAGAAAATATATTTCTAATATATCTTTTTAATACAAATATTTTTTCGCATATATTTTGCAAATATATTCTTACTTATATTTTTATAAATGTATTGCAGAAATACATTTTAAATGAATATTAAATATATAACTTTTTTCCAAAAATATGTGTACATATATTCATATATATTTTTGCGTATATTTCGAAATATATTTTCTTTCGTTACCGTTAAGCACATTTTTTCATACAGTTTTTAATTTTATTTCATTCAAACTTATTATATTCAAAATAAAACTTGTACGCCATGCTTAAGCAACAAAAAATAATCAAAACTTACTTATCTCTAAGCAAAATGGAGTTTGGAATTAAAGTTTCAATTAGTACATTAAATGTATTTAAATGATACAACACGAAATGAACAATCGAAGTGTTGTAGCGCAGATAATGCAAGTAAGCGCGCGATGTAGCGAAGTGTGTACATTTAGGAAGCATCGAGGTGTAGCGAAGATGGGGGCGAAGACACCAGTTTCGCCCTTATTATCGTCTGTCCCTGTAACTTCATTTGAGCACGCTTTATGCACCGCTGGTGAGATGTCGCGTATTCTAAACGCACCAAGCCCAGAGTACGCGTATCTTGCAACTAATTAAGTGCATTGTAACTCAACTTAATCCTGGTAATTGCATTTTTCCAAAAACTATTTGCAGTATTTATTTGTGTGCATGCAACCAAATGGTTTTCAAACTTTTCTTTAGACAAAAAGAGAAGACAAGAAAAAAGAAGAAAAAAAGTTAATCATCTTACAAACTCAAATCAGCGGCTCACTTTTTTACATCTTTTTTTTTCTTTTTTTGTTTGCAGTATAACTGGTTGACACTTCACGCACGATAAATCATTGTAAGATAAAAAGACTAGGACTTATGAAAGTATCGTTTATTCGAAGCAAAAAAACGCAGCTTTTTCCGTCTACTGCATGTACTGCAAATGTTTTTCATATTTTCCTAAGACATTTACGAACTATTCTTGTTATACTTTTGTATACTTTTAGAGGTGGTTTTCTTGTTTTTATGTTGATAAATAATAAAGCTGATGTATGGACATTTGTCTTTATTTATGAATACCGGGATGATAATATATAGTTGTTTGATAGTTCCGGCAATTCACATAAATAATCAAATTGTGTAATTTGTCGTCGATACTCGGACTGTGATAGATAGATTTACTGACGAAAATTATAACATGAAATTTTATGATAGCGTTAATGGAAAATGAATTAGTTAAAATATGAATTAAATGGATAAGCTTTATAGGTGTAATGATTCATACCTAATTTGAAATCCCATAATACTTTCATGAAGCCATTACACATTCCACTATTTGTCGGTGAATATCCGTACGCAAGATCTACAGAAAATTAGTATAAATGTATATTTCAATTATATCATATTTGAAAACATTTATACAGATTGCTATAATATTCTATATTATATTTGGATAATCATTTTCAAAATTGACAATTTAATATATCAAAGTATTTACACAATTTTGCTAATAATTTTATATTATCTATAGTACGTATTTGTAATAAGATAAATAAGATATAAATTTCATATAATTTTCCAGATTGAATTATGAAAATGTTGATTCTAAATTGAAATTGAATTGTAAACACTTAATTGCATAATTTTTACAAATTTTATTTGATCTATATTTGCACTGATTTCCCTCATTTCTCATGCAAATAGTCTTTTGCATGTACATAATGTCCATCACATTTTTCATGCAAATGGCATTAAAAGAAAAATGAAAATGTTACCAATGTGAAATGACGAAATGCGAAATTAGACTTCAATTTCATTTGTTTTTTATCATACTATAATACATGTTTTAATGTGTAAAAGTATGTAACTGTTGTCATGACGAGATACTCATTAATATTTATGGTGCGCCAATTTTACAGAACAACAATACATCATTTTGTATGCAAATGAGCAATAAAATAAAAGACCCATACTAAAAACATTTAAAAAGTTGCATTACAAACATTTTGTTCAATAACTTAATAATAATCTTTGTTACACGAATAATATTGTTTTCTTTTAATATAATTTCGCTGAAATGAATATTAAATTTAATAGAAAACTTTATTCATGTGAAAGCAAAACCCTTTTAATAATAAATTTTAATTGTAATTGAATGATGAATACATCTATCCAAGCTTAACGTAACAGACCAAACGATTATTCACTTTACGAAATAAAAAATTTTGATGTAAAACGGCTATGCTTTTAAAACGATTTAGCTGGATGGGTTTTTTTACATCAAAACGTTGTTTTTTTCCGTTAGCTTCAAATATTTCAAAAGATTGTATGGTGTTATTTATCAATCGTATTCTCGACATACGAGATACTATATGAGTTACCGATATTTTGGAAACGAAAAAATATAATTTAAAATTTTCATACAACAATAAAATCTTTTTTAATTAATAATAAATATTTTTTTTATTTTGTGAATTAAAACTATAAAAACAAAGTTAAAAACTACTCTTTTATTTTTTGTGTAAATGAAATAAACTATTTTCACGTTCGCAGTTTCAATTTAATACACATTCAAAACATAAAGTTCTCGCAATGTCTCTGCAATCGCTATCCGAAATCTATAACCCCAAATTACAAGCTAATAGTGGACAAGTGGTGGTTTTCACCAAATGCTCAAACTTCTCTTTTATTGGTCCCATAAAATCACTTATATTTCAATGATTATGTGCGACATTTTTTTCCCTCACCCCGTCATTAATTCACAATCTACAAAAGTCCTAGTTTTACATGCAATAAAACAATAAAATATCATCCATAATAACTTCCCAATACTCGTAATTCTCATTCCAACCTTAATAATGAAAAAAAGGGAACACCAATTTTACGTTTGACAAGCAAACTAGAAATATTGGCGTGGATTAATAAAGAAATGTCGTCGTGTTCGATCGCATTTGACACGCCAGGAATACGCTATTTTCGTGAGAGTTCCGCCTACGGAGGCGCGACGTTGCGGGGAGTGTTTTCCGCGCCGGGATAATACTGGAAGCACGCCAAAAAAGGAGAAGAGAAGGTTGGGATACGAGGGGTAAACAGGGGGATGAAAAGGCAAACGGGGGAGTGAAAAACGTTTCGTTATTCGACGAGGCACTGAATGCAACTGGAAGAATTTCGTTTTTTCTCCCTCTCCCACCCACTTGTTTCATCCCACCTCTCCCCCGTGGAATTGCGCTTTATGCCCCGCAATTATTGGCACGAGTCGGAGAAGTCAAGTTCCTTTTTTCGCTGTGTTCTGTCTCGACGCTCGTATACACGTCGGTGCATTAGCTAATTGTTGTGCCGATACAAGCGATTCGTTCAATTTGTCTGGAAAAACGCGGAGTTATTTTCGAAGCCACGAGAGTTTCTAGTCCCCCAACTCTTTCTCTCTCTCTCTCTCTGAGTTGGACTGCCGTCATCTACAGTAGGCAACCACCGAAACCATTTCACCTTCCTTCATCACTTCCGTTCTCTTCAAACTCAAACGTTCAATGACTTAACTTCACCGCTTCGTATTATTCCCCCAGCGCGAGAAAAGCAGTTGAATTTCGCTTCGTTTCGACCACGGGGAAAATAAGTGAAACCAGTCGAGTGGTAGTTTCGTTGATTCAACCACTTGTAATTTATTCACACGAATAATTAAACTAGCTAAATAGTTAATTGTTTGATTTTTCAACTACGATTTTACAAAAGAGATTAGAGATGTTTGAAAGCAAACTTTTTGTGCAATGACAAAATAATTTACTGTTATTCTTTATTTAAGCTCAAAGGAATTATTATAGGAAATAGGAAATTTTGATAATTCATAATTCTGTTTGGTCGACACAGTAAAAATATCTAGATTTCAGTGTCAAAGTGTAAAAATTTACGACTAACTTTTTACACCAAAAAGTGTAAAAATATCTAAGAATGAATATGTTTGGCTCTCTCTGCACAAGTCGCTGTAAAATGCACATTTTTTGCCAATAATTCGAGCTTTTACACGAAAGCGTGTAAGTTACGTGTAAAAATGTCAAGAATTGTTTTACTGCGAAGGCATTCAAATTAAAATTTATAGATGTTTTTTCAAAACTACTGAAATGTGAGCTTTTGGTTCTTTATGAGTATATAATAGTAAATCACTGAAGTTCAAGTTTATTTGAAATATATAAACAGTAAAGTTTAAATTTTGTGAAGTAAATAAATAGTAAAGTGCAGTCACGTTGATAAATTACTGTTAGTACACTAATTTTACGGATCTTGTTACACCTAGTATACGCAAGGAAACAAAGTTTATTCGATATTTCTTTGCGGAGAGTATCAAACATGTCCAAAGTAGTTATTTTGACAATATGTATTATCTTTTTTACGAGACAATAAATGCAACATTGTATTATACAATATTGACCACATCACCGTTATTGATTTTCTTTATTTAATTCAATGTTAATGACATGAATATATTATTCATTAAACTTCAATGTACTATTATTACTTATTACACTTCGAACTTAATTGATTTAAAGTGTTGAAATATTATGATTATTTATTTTCACAAATATAACAAGTAATTATATATTATTAAAGTAATTAATAAATAAATGTTTTTGACATCTAATAAAACTTACGATTGTATGGAATTAATATATATTATAAATATAGCCTTTTAAAAAGGTAGCAATCGTTTCGCAGTAGATATAATCAATAACCAAATTTCCGTTAATTATAACACACATATAGGCTTCAGAATGTATTATACATTTCTTTTCGGTTTAAAATTATAAAATCGATTTTCAGTACAGCAACGTACGAGCTCTAAAGGTTTGTGCAAACACGAACGAAATATAAAGAAAATTGTTGATTTAAAGTGGATTTGCCAAGTGAATATCTACTGCAAAAACAACGCTTTTTTACACGAAATTCATTAATTTGAACGTGTTTGCGAAACATGAATTCGCTTTTATATTGATACGTACGCGTACTATTAAAAAGTAGATTGCTTTTGATATTCGTTAACCGTACAAACCGATTTTGTTACTTAAAATAAATTACATATAACAAAATAACGAATTTTTCATTGTAATTGAATGCAACAGCGATTATTTGTCATTTTAATGGAAACTCCAAAATTTGAATAATACGAAGTTGTTATCATTTTTTATTTTATAACATTACAGAATATAAGAAAATAACTAAATAATTTATAGTTTTCGGGTCTGCGGCTCACGACGCAATAACATGTAAATGTTTTTACCGAAAAGAGGCCAATATTTTTGATGGCGCAAACATTTTATAAAAGCATCCAATTATTTTATTCAATATTTGCTGTTTTTACTTGCAAAGTAGCGCGAATCGATAAATAACGTTTTCTTTCCTTGTCTTGAATGGCTATTGTATTACACAAGTATTAAACATGTGAGTATAGACGGTAAAGATGAAACCAAGCAGTGATCTACACTTTTTTGTGTGTTTTTTATTAGCGAGATTTTACGTTTCTAAACATCTTAAGATGATAAAGAAATTTAACCAAACATTTATGTTGATTTTATAACGTAAATTCAACAAAATGTGTTATAGAATAGAAAAAGTCTACATTATTCTCAAAAGTATTATGAAACATAACTTCTTTATGGTTATGTTTATTATGTGAAAAGATTGAAAAAAATTTAATGAATTTTCATTTTTTTGGTTTCAGGTTCGTATATCGTTGATTGCCAGGCGTAAATATAAAAACATTTCGAAAATTCTTCATGTATCGTTGAATGTAAGTTATTTTATTTATTTTAATTTTTCTGCATGAGAAAACGCGTGAATAGATTTTTTGAATATTTTTATTTTATTAAAAAAACATAATTGAATTATCTTAATCTCAATTGCAAAACAGAAAAAATTCTTTTAAAAAAGAATTGTTTAATTGCACGGAAATATTAATTTATTTTTTCGCTACAAATTTCTGAGAAGAATAAATATAAAGTTTTATTTATATTAGTTTTATTTGCAAAATACAAATGCAAAAAAGAAATTACATAAAAGTACAAGAAAATTGTTGGTTTAACTAAAATTTAAAAAGTGAGCAGTTTGTCGTTGAAAAGAATTGATCACTTTACGTAATAGCATGATTTAAAATGTCACGAACTATAAAACACATTGATTAAAACATAACACCGTAACGTCGTTCTGATGTCCGTCTCAAATAACATCAACGGAAAAGTTATCGATGTTTCATGCATTAAATCACTTTAACTTTGTCACGAAAAAGTGATAATTAAAGTTTTACAGAAAATAAACATTCTAAAGTGCAAAAATGAAATATATTTAGTTACAACAAATTGAAATATATATAGAAATAAATATACAGTTCTTGAGTGAAAAGTAAAAATTAAAAATTTAATAAAAAAAAAAGTTAATAACCATAGTACGAATATACAATCATTTATAAACCAAGTATAATCTAAGGAAAAACATTTCCGTATTGTTCCCACCGACTGTATTATTCAATACATAAAACTCTTTAGATATTGATTTATGCGCCGATAAAATCATTTGTAGCTGCCTTATAAAATCAGTCAAGTGTATTCTACAGTAACACATTATTTTTAATCAAGAAAAATTTTTATATCTTGATCCTTTTTTTGGTTAAATTATTGCTAAACATTAAATATAATAAGACATTCATTAATCTTTAAACTCAAATGTTGTTTAAATTTCAATGAAATTCTTGTAAATAATCATCAAGAATTGTACGAAATAAAATTTACAATTCACAATTTTAATTCACCGTCTTCTTTCTTTCTGAACTCGGCAAAGTCGCATTAATTTTGATTGATCAAAGGAAATAAATTATTTCAATTTACATAATCGATAAAGTATTATTACAAAAAAAAAAAAGAAGTTACAGCCATAATACACATCGACTATATCAAGATTCTTCGTACATCATCATGAAACCGTTTTATTGATTTGTGCAAACTGGAAAACATCTCGAACGATCATGAGCTAGAAAATCCACACTAAAATAACGCAATTCAAATGCGAATCAGCGCATTTCGGAGGCTGATTAAATTTAACACCCTACTTTCCATCGCTCGGGGGATTACGATTTTACTCTGTATGTTACGCGACTAAGTGCATACTACAAACACACAAGTACATCAAACTTACGATTAACTCCGTGAAACACCATCGTTCCCTAAACGGTCAAGGACACGTTTCTTTTTTTCGTTCGCAATTAATGAGTTGTGATTAAAAACATAAAAAATGCCGTTCGGTGCACGTTTTAACTCATGCCATCACTGTAACCCCGCCAAGTTGAATAATCGAACCAATAAGAAGATGCCGCGTGTCTAGTGACATCTTCCTGTATCAAGCGGAAATTAAATTGTCACTAAACACTTCACAAAAATTGTCTCCTAATTTTTATTTATTAAAATTTAAAGAATGAAAAGATAATTGTTCGTAAAATATGTTGAAACGAGATAAAATTTGCTTCTGTTTAATGAAGTAAAAGGATAATTTTTGGTTTTTTCAAGATAGAATTTAGATTTCTTTTTTTTTTCTTTTTCGGTTGGAGGAAACTCGAAGATATCGAGAGAGACGTTAGGGCGTCGCGGACGTCGCAGTGACTGGCGAGCATCGCGACGCCCGCCCTCCCCTGATCGCCCCCACCCCAGCAATGATATCGCTCTCTCACCCTCGTTCCCCACCTCCGTGCCTACTTTGTCTTCATCGCGCAACGTTTTCAACCCCTCGGACTCTTTCGTCCTTCGGATTTTAACCTCCTACCCCTGGCGTGCGATCACGTGACCAGCAGCTCAACCAATCAGTTTATCGCTTGCTACGTCATTCAGAGGTTCTCATCAGGCTTGCTAAGCTCTAAGTTGAGCTCGCATAAACCTTCTTCACGCGAATGCGCGCTGTCTTCAGCGGAGGATAGAAGTAGCCTACTTCGCGTACTTTGTAACTTTTAAACAAATGGCAAGAAGGGGATGAAGTAAGTCGCATACGGGATACGCGCGGTGGGCTAAAAAGTTCCGTTCAACTGAAAGATATTTTGATTTATATGCCAGGCTGTAATGATGCGATAAGACGCTACTTTTAACTTGTAAATGTGTATTGCGATATACACCAATATACACATTTTTAGTTGGTTCTATATATACTTTTAATAGGAATTATATGATTTAACATGTATGCAATATGAAAGATATTAAATTTGTGAATGAGCAATATATAGGTATTCGTGAATAATTACATGTTGAAGTAATCATAATAATATCAGTCAATAATGAAGACTTAATTGAATGACAATATGAATTGTATATATAACGAGTTGTATATATAAAAAATATTTTCAAGTAATTACTATTTAATAGCTTTTATATAAATCGAAAAAATGGAATTAATTCTTATTTTTGTCAGCGAATATATAACAATTAATCATTCATTTTCCTACCGTTTTGGGTTATTTTTGTTTTAATTTTGTATTGAAATCACAGTCACCATAAAAATAGTAAAAATTGGTATATCGCTCGATATAATTGAAATCAAAAAATATGATAAACAATTTGTGGAAAGTCATTGCAATACTTCAGAAAGAGAAAGAGAATAAAAACCTTTTTCTAGTATCACGCAAAACGAATTTTGTAGTCGTCGGATACAATTAAATGTTTGAATAAACGATTTGAGCAATTGAAAATAAAGAGCCGGTATATTTTAGGAACCGAGTGATGTAAACAAATAAAATAAAAAACGGAAAACAATATTAAAAAAGCAAATATTGATGAACATTAGTTTCTACAATTGGATGTTCAATTTCATACAAGATCATAGAAGGCAATAAATTTAAATCCATATTGATGTAAATTAAACTCAAATTTATTGTGCTTTTGGAACAATTAGTTATCAGCAGAAAGTTGTGCAATAAAATGTACAATGACAAGTTCTATAATTTGCATGATCAAGCAAATTTTGTGAAACTAACTTCTAACGTTTACGTACAACTTTCTATACTACTAAAAATGTTGAGAAACCCATTATTGATTCTCAAGCAATCTCAACAAATCTCAATACAGCGATCAATGCTTTTTTTTGCTGTTGACATAACAACTAATCAGAGTCTATATAATTTGATTACAAAATCTTTCGCCGGATGTTCAATAATGAACGAACTTTTAGAGGTCGCGAACTTTACAACATAATCAACTAGATCGTCGATTATTGTTAACGCATTCTATCAATTTACGTAGAAAAGAAAACTCCGATGCTCGTTTTTGTACGGCGGAATTCATTTTTTGATAACATTTTTTACCCATCATTTCTAGTTTGAAATACGAAAAAATTCTCTTTCACGATATAAAGTTGCTGTTCAATATTTGAACAATATTATTTTTCATGAATTGTTATTATTTTTCGTGAATAAAAAAAAACTTTGCAAAGTCTTCAATTAATATATATTCTGATTTTTAACTCTACAATTCATGAAATAAAAGAAAATGATATGTGTTTTTTAAAGTAAATTATTTTTTTTAATAATTCTTTTGATTTGTAGTAACAACAATATTCTTTGACTTTAGCTAATATTATAAAATATAAATGCCCACAATGTTGCACAACATTTTTGCTTCAACAATGGCGTCTCGTTCGATTTAGCAAAGCTCGTGCCACACGTGCCAGAAACGTCAATCGAATTTTCACCTGAATGTATCTTATCGATTTGTCTCTGTGGAATTCGTAATCTGCTTGGAATTTCGCAATTCCACTCGTTGAACCTCAAACGAGGCAATTAACCGAGCAAATATGGAATCCCCGGGTTTCGTTAACAACTAAACAATCGACTGATGTTCAGATTTTACCATCAATTGGTACATGTGGGGTTAATAATCCCCCATCCCTTAACACTGAACTTTCTAAATAAAAATCGGACAACTTACTTGTGATACAAAAAATTAACTTTTTATTCATCCAATTTAGTACATATATTTTTTTTGTTTTAAGATTATACAAAGAACTTATTTCATTACTTATATATAAAGGGTAGAAATTTTTGCAAAGATTCCTAATATATATTTATCATTTCTTCAAGATTATTAGATATATTTTGCACAAATTATAATATTGACAGAGCAACCTTTAATTAAGAACTCGGTTCTTTCCAAGCGTCAAATTTAAAGAAACTCGCATTTCATTTAGTCCTACGCCAAAGGGATGCTGAAAATGACGCTTTTAATTAAAATTTAATAACAACGTTTTACTAGAAACGTAGATATAATTTGGGTTGACAGTAATTACTGGTTATAAAGTAGAATTAGTATATATTTAATATCGTAATTTAAACAAGTAAAAATCGGAAGTGTTTCTTAAATATATAACCTAACATAATATAGCTTTCCATTTTAACTGTAAAATTAGCAAGCAAGAAAATCATATTAACATCAAATGTTTAATTGTATATAATTTGTCTTATTACTTTTGTCATTGAAACAACTAAAAGTTCCTAAATATTAAAAGTTTAAATAAGTGAAGGCTACGTCGAAACATCATTTTTTTGTCATTAAAATTTTTATCAAATTTTTAAGTATTGCTAAATTGTATATAGACTTTTCAAATTACGCTTTTTCATATGAAATATATATTTTTGCGATCATTGTTTTTAATTATATATTGCAAAATAGTATTTTCTCTTTTTTAGTAACTTTCAACATTTATTTCCTCAATATTAATTTTCAATACTTTCGAAATCACCTTCAATTATTATCACTTGTCGATGCTATTCTGAATCTCACTCGAATTTCATGAAATAAAGAAAATTCGATTAATATCCCTTTTAGAAATCAAATGGTTCTTATGTAATCATTCCATTGTTCAATTGTAAAAGTAAATTCATTACTTCATTAACTGTAATAAAAAGATCAAGCTGAAGATACATCAGCGTTAAAAAATATCAGTTTTCATGTAAAAATATGTATTAATTATTATTAAAAAAAGAACATTTTTCTACTAATATATTTCATTAAAATGTTCACCAAAAAGATCGATAACGACTTTAAAATCATTATTCTGTATTCAAAATCTCTTATTATTCAGCATATTGAAAATGAGCCGAAATCCAAATTACTCGCAAACTTTTATGCAATCCTTATATCAAACTTCGAACTATTTAAATTTAATCGTACATTTTGACTTCAAAGTTTGAAAATACAGCATAATATATTTGCTTCCAATTCTCGGCTTTTACCATTTCAAATTATTCCCTTGTTCTTCTACAAAATTATGTTTCAGTGAAAATATTTTCTGAATACAATTCTGTTCTTCAAATTATAATCCTCGCTAATCTTAACATACATTCATTCTGACAACAAAATTGCAAACTATGAAATTTCGCGTTTTCATCTTCGTGATCTAATGAAAAACCGTAATCATCCATTTCTATCCTCGGATAATGACTTTGTTTATCTATCAAAAAGGCAAAAAAAGGGAACAACAAAAAATATAACAAAACACAACAAAAAAAGGGCGATAGAAAAGCAATCAATATTTTCCATTTGACTTTTGGCCATTCAGACAATTTGGACGAAGGAAGAGAGTTAAAGAGAGTGAAAAAGAGGAAGTACGCACGAGTAAAAGCGAGAAGAAAGACTATAACGAAAGAAAATCCCGGGTATTGTCGTAGAGGCTTTCGTACCAAAATGAAATTCCGCCAGTTCCCCGCATCCCCGACTGGGTATATTCTCTCGTTCATTCTCTCTTTCTCTCTCTCTTTGCCACCGTGCTTTGGATAAATCAGTTGGGATTTCTGTTGAACAATTTTTCCAACCTCTGTTGTCTTTTGCCCACACATATACCAATACTTGAG
Organism: Gryon sp. ZL-2020; assembly: GCA_022817425.1. Classification (NCBI taxonomy): domain Eukaryota; kingdom Metazoa; phylum Arthropoda; class Insecta; order Hymenoptera; family Scelionidae; genus Gryon; species Gryon sp. ZL-2020. The sequence continues at coordinate 5,552 of JABFPJ010000047.1, read as the reverse complement.
TGCAATATTGGTGCAAATCTATGAAGTTGAAAATAAAAAGTTAACAGGACACGATTATGATGCTTATTTTGTACATAAACGCGGTTATAATTAAAATTGTGCAAACGTGACGGGTTATTAATGGACTACCTGCCAGATGGTACTCCGCATCTCATTGCGAAAATTACTTAATTTGTTCATTGTTTGCTCGGAAATTGCACGCAATTACGCTAAATGGTTTTGACAAAAGCGGAAGCTTATCATAAATAACTGATTACCATCATTGTTTTCATTATTATCGTCATTTCATAAATATCCATTAAAAATTTGTTTTTTTTTTCAAAGCTAACATGAACTGTGTATTGTGCCTGCATTTTTGTATAATAAATGATTTTATTTGATACTCTTCATCCTCTCCGATGTATACATACAAAAGCACGCATTAATGTGACACCGACGAGACAAACACGCAAATTTACGATTTCACGTGCTGGACGGTTAAATGCATCCAACAGAAACGCTGCAACTAGAGAATCATGATGCACAGTTCACGAAATTTGAAGAACGAGCGCCACGCCAATTGGTGCATAATGATCTACATAAATTATGCACCGACCCTTGTCCAAAACAATTCGCAAATTCTGTTTACTTGTTAATGCATTAATATATTCAAATTCAAGAAGTATGTAAATAATGTTTATAAATTAATTATTACGTTTAAAGTATATAATAAAGTTGCGTATGATAGGAAATCTGTTTAAATGAAGATATATTAATAGCAGTTTTTAAAATACATGAAAAAAGCCAGCTTTTTTGTCTCAAAACGAATAGGAAACGAATAGGAAACGGATAGGATTCTTGTCTCTAACGAATAGATATCGTCGAAAACGATAGGATTGTCTCAAAACTCTACCGATGAAAATTGGAAATTGTATTATTATGATATTTCATATACTCAGAAGAGTATAATAATTAATAGCAAAATAGTTTAAATTATTTGTCGCTCTCATCAGGTGCGCTATTATTTTCGAATCATTCACGACAGCAAAGAATGTCATTTATTTTCAGTTAATTGAGAGTAAAGCATTCGTATATTTTCTCGAGGAAAGAGTTTCACGATCTATGTGAAAGGTATTCCTGAATCAAAATAGATGAGGGAAGCGAAAATGAAAATAATTGAAAGTTATTTGAAATGAAGTGAAACGTATTACCACATTTCACGATTTGAATTCTTAAAAAAACATGTATATTTTCAAAATTACCAGATATCATATTAGTAATCAAGTGAGTGACACGAAACTTCAATTTCGTCTTACGAATGTACAATGAAGTAGGATTTATTGTAAGAATACATTATCTATTTTGTACATTCTACTTTACAAAAGAACTTTTGGGTTTTTTAATTAGTTTTTGTTATATATTCAAAGCATATAATATATTATTTTGTATTTTCCTAAAATGTAGTGCTTTTCTTCATTTGTAGAATAATATTTCAAAATTATACGTGTACGTTTAAGATTTATGTATTTTTTGTATAATTTATTAACGTAATTTCAAGCAGAAATATACGTCATGTACACTTTTTTCGTAATATGCAAAAGTTTATAATACTTTTTAACAACTCCAACTTTGTTACAAAGTGATTGAACACACTTTACAAAATATTATTCGCGCAATAACAAACGAAGTGATTATAATTTCAAGCATAAATTTCAACGAAAAGCTGTGCTTATTAGCATCCTGTTCATTATAAATAATAATCAACGTTTAAAAATAATTACACGTGCATTTGACTTTAACATATTAAAAACAATATTTAAAACAATTTATTAACTTTTCTTGACATATAAATGAGTTAATCTCAGTTTAAATCAAAGTTATATATATTATTAAAGTGAAAAAAATATGCATTTCGTTTTACAATATTAAATTAACAAAATATAGCAGTTTTAAAGAAATTTGCAACGCTATTTTTAAAGAAATTTCCAAAGATATTTTTAAAGAAATTTTCAAAGACATTTTGAAAGAAATTTTGAAAACATTTGTATTAATAATGACATTTCAACGTCAAATAATCTTTTTTTCATTAACCCAGAAAATGTTTATACATTACAAAAGCACATACACAATTCAGTGCAAAACAAAAGTAATATTGATTATTTAAAATTTCACCGACTTTGGTTTTAATTCTGCGTGAAAACAATGACTATTCAGACATATTTATAAATCCTCTGAACTATTCATTCTCTTTGGCACAATATTCGTAGTCTCGCATATTGTTTCAATTCATTTCCATAACGAGTTCTATTGAAATATAGCTGCTTTGGCCCTTAAATCGTTAATGGCATTCAGCGATTATGGATTCATTCGTGACACAGAAGTCCTCACACGAATTGAAGAGAGATTTCGCTACAATAAAGAAGAGTACTTATATTTCGTTACACTGCTGTGCAAGCATTTAATTTTTTTTTCATAATATATAATTTATTACAATTACGTTAATGACATCATTTAATAATTAATTTAATTTATCAATGTATATGTATATTATTTAATTTCTTTTATACACTTAATCTAATTTTTTATAATAAAATTAGCCACATTTCCTTAAATGAACTTCACGTTGTTTTTAATGCTTGCAGTCACTAATTTGGAAATTTGCTAAAAACTTGCACGGCTGATTAGAGAGTTCTTCTTAGCAGCTATAGATAAAGCGCACTTTACCTAAACCCCTTTGTAATTTCCGGGACTGAATTGGAATATGATTCCATTAACATGTTTCGATTCGAATCACTATTTGAGGGGTGAGTTCGATTACTCCTAAAGCAACATCAGGGGCATCAATTATACGAAAGGAGAGCAAAGTAATGGAATAATCAGGTTTGTCCGGTAATAGAATGCTAGAAATAAAAAGGGAAAAAAAAGTCTTCGATATGACATCAGAAGAGTCGCAAAAATATTTAGAAATAAAAAAAAGGCTGAATTGAGTAGTGAATTATTCATATCACGTTGAGTTCGTTGTAATAAATGTGATATTGTCAAGATCAAAGACCGGAAAATCTGATTACCATGTAAATTGGAAGAGGTTGTTAAAAAGCACTGTGCAGATAGAATTATGTCTAGTTTTTCATGGTGTTAATTCTTTTTTTCATCAAATCTCCATATTTTCTTACTCAATTGAAAATAAAGAAAATACAATTAAAACTTAATCAATATTAAAATACATAAATAATTAAATGCAAATCAATGATCGAGCTGGGATCAAACGGTCTCCTATAGTCATCCTTTAATCCGGAAAATATTTATCTTGCATCTTAATGTAACTTTACTTTCCATCTTATCTACACATCGTTTTATCTAAATTACTTCATTTTATTACAATTTCAGATCTATCTTCTCTGTTAATTTGAAATTCATTATACAAGAAGAGTATATATACATATATATACACCATTTTACAGTAAGTGAATTTTCAATTTCGCACTACGAGCTTGGCCTCAGAGGTTTTATAAGAGTACAAATACGAAAATTTATAAGCAAACATTTCGTAAATCAAGTTCGTCTGCTTGTTTTTTGATAGAAGCAATTCAAATGGTTGTAAACGAATTATTCTTGCTTTGCTCGTCCTCTCGAAATAAGATCATTTTAAATGTTAAATAAATGAAAATGAAAATAAGAAACGATGCTGCGTGGTCTAATATATCGTTAAATAAATTATGTACGTCGTACGTAGAGCGATTTCGAGCAACTTCGCTAAGGATTATAGAGTATACGTGTCGGAGAATCACGCAAGGTAATCTCTCTTTTGCTCGCACGCAGTCTCTCTCGCTCTCAGAGGCATTAATTAGCTTCCAATTCCCTTTGCCATCAATCCTTAGTGTACCCCGTACTAAGTCACGCCAATGCTACCAACCGACATATTGTACTTTTATTTTACCCACTCGTATCATTTCATCTATACAAGTTAAATTTTTTTTTTTTTTTTTGGTTTTGTGTTCTTACATTTTTGCTTTCTTTTTTTTTCCTTTTTTTTTGTCGATTTTATTTTTCGAGATTTTGCCTTTATATCTGCAGATATCGTGGTTACAGCTATTTGACAAATATCCTATATCAGTTTATTGTTTACGCTACAACGCGAATCACCGTCTTTTATTACAAACATAAACTTGCTGTTGTAAAAATTTCAATGCATGTTATTTGTATTACATGCGAGTGTATTATATAAAATCAATGAAAAGATTTGTTAAGCTGAAATATCATTTGTTACCGAAATTTGTTTTTTATCGCTATACGATATGACATATGCAAATATATTTGTAGGCAAATTTCAAGCCTTATTGAAAGTTTGTAGTATTATTACACATTATGTCGGTTACATTTGTTGATATAAAATTCTTCATTAAATGCTAATGATTTATTCGTAATAATTAGCTGTCATATTATTAGGATATATAGATATATTAATTGGATGATTATTGAATTAATATACGATGAAAGTATCAAGTTGATAACAGAATGAATGGATGTGTCTGTTTTCAGCATTTGACAGCTTAATCAGAGTTTCGATGGTTTTCATTGGATTTTGAGTATATTTGATTTCTGATAGTTCAATGCAATAATAGACGTGGATTACTTATCAGCTGAAAATGAATGATATTGACAGACTCTTCATCTATACAAAAGAAAATGTATTATGTTCATTGCAATTACAATAATTATAATTAATATATATAAAATATATTGTTTATCTTACTATGTTTACTTGTCTTTAATTGTCATTTTAATTATTATACACATATTAACATTTCAATAAATTGTATCCGATCATTTACATCGTATCATCCTTGTATATCCGAAATAACTACGAAATACTTATGACATTATGCAACAATCCTTGTTATCCCTTAAGCAATGTAATTTCGATATCCAATATGCTCTACATGACATATGCATTGGGAAATACCTTTATTTGGTCGAAATACGCTAAATTATTTGACATTTTTAATTCTATTGTTAAATAATTCAATTTCTTTCGAATTTATGAATACATTATTCCAAAGCTACAGTTATTCATTTGAAATAATTAAAAATATAATACAATCATTTATTATTCATACAATTTCATAAACGTCTATTAATTTTCATATGCAATAATACAAAACTTCATAAAATGTTTGGAATTTTTCAAACATCATTTTGAACTTACATAACTATAAATTCCATGAACACAGCATATATACTAACAATGTTGAAAAAAATTGCACTTCCAATGATCTTACTTAATTAAACATAATGATGAATATAAATGATGATGAATATTTTGCAAATATTTATTAGAGTCAATTTAAAGATTACATCGTAACAACTGTTTACACATTTTATTTTTTATTTGAGCTTTCGTTTTAACTGAACTTGCAATTCTTTCGAATCTCTAGTATGTCGAACGATACACTGACAATCATAAAACCTGAAAATGTACAATTTTCAATTGAATTATTACTGTTTTTAATAGCATTCTGAATCCATCGGCAAAAAATCATCAAATTTTACTGTTAAAAACAATAATTTTTGAA